>PVHY01008508.1:11221-61220 GCA_004024945.1 Uropsilus gracilis | reverse complement strand
GGCGGGGAGGGGCGCTGGCACAGGTTTGACAAACAGCTCGATGCTCTCACAGTAACAAACCAACCGCCCCGCACTGGGCCAATTGCCCCGCCCGAGGCCAGCACCTTCGGTCTGCAGGGCCGTGAAGCGGGTGCGAGGCGGCTGCCAGGGCAGCTGATGGGCGTCCCCCACTTGTCCCGTAGAGGCGGGAAAATCGGGGCGTGGCCAGCCGGGGAGGCGGGGCCCGGTTTCCCTCCAGGGGTTGCAGTGGTCCAAGGGGGAGGTCGCCCCTGCCCCCGGCGCACCTCCCGGAGGAGCCGGGCCGCGGAGTTGCGGCGGGGCTGGCGCGGGTGGGACGAGCGGGCCGTTACCTGCGGCTCCGCCTTCTCTGCCCTGCGAGGGGCTAAAGGCGCCGAGAGGCGGGCCGGGCGGGCGGGTCCAGGGCGGAGGCGCCGCCCATCAAGCGAGCTGGGGCGGCGCTCGACTCCTCTTCCTCCTCTCGCTGCTCCCCTCCCTCTGCCGGCCCCTCTTCCTCCTCCTCCCCGGAGGCAGCTTTCCTCGGCGGCGGCCGGGCTTCGGTGGGGCCGAGGCGGTGGGGGCGGCTGCCTGGCGTCCTCCCGTTCCCTTGGCAACCGACCTCGTCCCGCCTCTCGCGGGATCAGGGCCCGAGCGCAGGACGGGGGCGGGGCGAACGCAGGCCGCGGCCCGGGGCGGAGCGCGGGCGTGGGCGCCCCGCTGGTTGCCGTGGGAACCGGTGGGGCTGCTGCGGGGACCCGCCGCCGTGACGGCTGCGGCGTGGAAGAGATGCCGAAGGAGGAGGCGGCCTGGCTTTGTCTTGACAGCCAAGATAGCGCCGCAGTGTTCGGCTGTATAAAAACTGCCATTAGAAAACGAGAGGGGGGAATATTTCACTTGAAAAAAAATCCATAGGCAATAAGGCAATTTAATACGTAGGTAGCGGGGGAGAGCGGCCTTGGCGTTTGGGTGGTGTGCAGGGCGTTCTGAGATGTGCATGGAAAGGAGGATGGCAATGAATTAGGAAGGCGTCGCCGGGATCTCAGCTGCTTCTCCGAGGAAGGGGGTTCTTAGGCCAATGCCCACAGATTTGGAAGGAAGGCATCAGAAGCTGTGCGAGTCTCACCTTCTCTCTGCCAGGTTTATTTCTGTCTGTGTTTTTTATAGACAGAGATGACTCTTGCATTTGTTTTGCAAATTTAGGCACCGAACAACTTGCCAACTGATGTCAAGTTAGGGCGTTTCTGATTGGGGAGGGAATAGAGAAAGAATAGAAATTCTTGGGAATAGAGAAAGAATAGAAATTTTCGTCAGTGTCTCCAATTTCCAGGGTTTGTGTTGGGGTGTCTTCTCAGCAACCTCCCCAGCCCATATGGCCCCCGTGACTACCGCAGCATTACACCGACTTTCTAGTTCTCACCATAAGTGCTTGTGGCCTCCATGGCCTCATTACTCACCGTAAGAACTTCTAAGGACACACTGGGGTCCTGTCTTCTATCCTCTACTTCCCCCTCCCCATTCCCCTCTTTCTTAAGCAACAGAGGTCTAAGGTCATCAGCCCCCTACCGAGAAACACTCAAAGATTCAGTGATACCATGGAATATAGTTCAAACCTTAATTAACTATGCTTTCCCTCTGCTCTCCCCACAGGCTCACTTTCTTGGGGTTCCTCCTCTAGCATTTGTCATTTATCATCCAGGAAATCATGTCCATTACACAGTGGACATTACTCCCTGTCTTCACAGCACCTAAGGCATATCCTGACCTGGCATGTGTCCAGATAAGATGTCCTTAGGTGAAGAAGCCATTGTCCTAGGCACTTTGTCAGCCAATCTGCATAGGTTGAGCCCAGTCCCCTTCCTTGCCCAGTAGCTCAACCCCTGTTCTGTTGTCATTCTCAGCTGGCCAGCAAGCCACCCCTGTTAAAGTATTCATTGGTAATGAACCAGTTACTGAAGACCCTTCAGCAGATAGTTGTTGCCTTTCAAAAGCAGGTACTTAGAGATGCAAAGTTTTTAAGACACACACTGGAGTGAAAATGTAACAGAGGAATGAATGATCAGGAGGAGCCATATTTTGTTGAAATTAGGATCCCCCTCAAACGAAAATAATTATAATGATTAATGATTATGATCACTAATGATTAACAGAGGAGGAAGAGGAAGTCCCAGGGAGGTTGGAAGAGATGAGACATGCCTAAGGTCACGTGGCAAGTAGCTGACCTGGGCTCAAAACCAGGGCTTTCCATCCCCAACCCTCTAAAGTTGCCCCCAATAAGAAAGAACCTTGACATACTTAGGGCCCAGAGTTTTCACCTTCCACTTCAAGGTCTGTGTAAAATAATACGATGACCTTAAAAGATGACCAAAGATTAAATGGCAGAGGACAAACAAAACTGCCTACTCATAAGCCTGGCATATAGTAAGCACTTAATATTCCATAGATTTCCTCTTTGAGGCATATTTTCTCATTATGCACATGAGTGTAAACCATAAATATTTTAAGATTTTTTAAATGAGCAGATTTAGAAGTATCCCCTCAGCTCTTAGTTTTAAGCTCTTTTACATTTCTGAAAATCTTGGTGCTCTGAAAGAGGATGAGGTCGCCCGAGATCTCTGCAAGGGAACAGTTGTCAGGCAACACAAGTTTAGGGCTTGAGAAGTAAGCTTCAGCTTGGCAGGTGAGTTACAGGTGATTTTAGTTCTAGCCTGAAAATGCAAAGCAGAAAATATTAAAATGAGAAAGAAACACAGTTCTGCTTGAGAAAAGAACCCCACTTTTCTTATTCTTTGTACAACATCCTTCATAGATGATAAATAAATGAAGAAAAAAAATAAGACAACACAGAGAATATGCCAGGCACGGTGGCAGATGCCTTTAATCCCAGCCTCGGGAGACTGAGGCTAGGAATTGCTTGAGTCTGCAGGTTCCAGATTTCCCTGGGCAACATAGCGAGACCTAGTTTCAAAAAAATAGCTGGGTGTGGTAGCACACGCCTGTAATCCCAGTTACCTGGGAGGCTGAGGCTGGGGATCACTTGAGTGGATTGGGACTACCCCGGGCAACATAGCAAGACCTAGTCTCAAGGAAAAAAAAAAAAAGACAACATAGAGAATAGATTCTGATGACTGAGATTTTGGTGTTTGCAAATAAGCATCCAAAAGTTCTGCTTTTAATCTACAAGTTCTGCAGAGAGCAACTTCCAGTGTAACATTTTCAAAGCAGACCTTGTGTTAAATTTCAAAAACAACATTTTTGAGGAACATATTTAATTCAGTGCAAAGAGTAAGTTGTCCAGAGGAGTAATTATGTATGCTAAGACTTCCAAAGCATCTGGGATGGGCCACTTTAGGGGAGCCCCTGGAAGTTACACCTTTTAATGGAAGTGGTTGAAGATGCAGGATTTGGTCCCTGGTTTTGTATGATTTGAACTGCCATTTTAGTTCATTCAGAGTTGATTTTTTTTTTAAAGGAATTGATTCTTCATAATCCTACTCAGCAGAAACTAAATACCCTTCACTTCACCAAGTTACGATCTGATCCCAGAGAACAAAGCTGGCGGGTAACTAGTCATAGGTATTCCCTCTGGGCAGACAGGTATCCCCAAGAGATCAAATTAAAGATCAGAAAGTTTGGCTAATATTGAATTAGATCAAAGGGAATTGAGAATTCTTAAGGGATATTTCTAGCAGGCTGAGAGGCCTTAAGGAATAACCTTCCTTTCCTCGGGAGATGTTTCAATGTGGTTTGGGTAATTCACCTCAAAGCTTTTGGAAACTTTGATCACATCCTTGCTCTATTTCATGAGACCATTCTTCCCTGTGTGTTGTGAACAGCAGTTGGGAGTTGAGAAGACCTGGGATAGACACACTAATCTCACTGTGTGGTGGTCAACAGCGCATCAGAGCCACCCCCTCAGCTTGTGTGAGGCTTCTAGAATAGCCCCAGGGAGGTTTCTGGCAATGCACCTGATACATAGTAGCTGCTCAACAAATGTCAGATATCACCAGTATTCTTATTCTGTCACTGACTTGTCCTGCCTGAGATCCTAGAACACCCCAAAGTACCTCACCTGCAGATTTATACCACATTTCTCAAGCTTTGTTATTTCCTTGTGTATCTTAGGCCACTGATTTCATGGTGGTTAATTGCATATGAATTGTTTTTTGAACCTGAGTTTCAGAGGGTGACATTTTATGACCTCATTCCTAACTGGGAGTGTGGATCCAGTCTGGGGGGGAGGGGGTTGCCTTCACCCATGAAGGACATGAAGTTTTCATAGGTCGAATATTCGAAATCTGATACTCTGGCGGACTAAAGTAGATTGGCAGGCACCCGACCGTTAATTTAAAAAGCATGTCCTTTGGGGATTCTTCAGAATTGTCCTCATTTGGTGTTGTAGCTGATCTAGGTGCTCTTTTCCAAAGAAAGGGCGAACTCATTAACATTTTGGATCCCATCGTGTTGAGCTCCTCCTCGGAGTTCAGACAGATTTTGAGTCCTTATCTGTTTTGGAAGCTTCAGCCTTTTCAGAACCCTTTCATTATGGCAATGGATACATCTGCCCCATGATTGGGTGTGATTGTATGCGAACTCTGAGAACACAAAACATACTGCTTTTCTGGGTTTCTGAGAAATTATCACTAAGGAAAGAATTTGACTTCTGTCCAGAAGACATATCTGATTTGTTTGGACTTTGGATAAACTCGAGGCACACATGCTTGGCCAAAAGTTTAATTTGTGAACTAATTGTCAGAGTCCTGAACAAACCTCAGGCTCCAGAAGGCTAAGGCAGTGTTCAAAATCCCTTACGAGCTTTAGCTTTAGATGTGTTTCTGGACAGAAACACACGCAGATTAGACAGAGAGAAGAAAACCCTTCTCAAGAGGGCAGAGAAACAGGAGGACTCAGTCACCCCTGGACCCCCCTGAAGTGGCTGTTGCTCCCCAGTGTTTTGTTTGGATAAAAGTATGAGCAAGTAAGGGAGAGACTAGAACAGCAACCAAAAGGCAACTTGTATAGGACCAAGTCAGGTTTGGGGGGCAAGGGGGACCGATGGCCCCCTTTCTAACCATCCATTTCCTAATCATTACGTAATCAGGGTGGCTGCCCCATGCCTGCCCTCTGCACAGGGGAAGGAGTAAGGACTCCTGGGACCCTGCCTCACAGGGCACAGCCACCCCAACAGAGAATTCCCGAAGTCCGCCCCCTCCTCTGCTCTCTTCCCAGCTCTTTCTTTTGTGTTTCTGTTTTTCTAATTATACAGAAGAAGCATCAGACATGCTAACGTTCATCTCTTTCTTTAACCCTTTCTGGCTTCTTGGTGCCTCTGCCCCACTTACCCATGGATGGCTGCTTCCTCCCTGGCCTTGGGGACAGTGGGCTGGGGTGTTCACAGGCAGGGGGAGCCACCCCCAGGCCCCAAAGCCTCAGAGTGAACCAGGTGCAGAGCAGCAGAGAGGAGCAGCCAGTGGGCAAAGCTGTGCATCCCAGATCAATGACTCTGGAACATTCTCTCTGTTCACTTAACCAGCAAGTATTTGACTAAGGGTGTCAAGGACATAGCACGTGTAGACAAATGGATAAACACACACAGGCAAGTGGTCACTGTCTGTGCTAATAGGGTGCAGTGAGAGAATACCGGGGTGTGGGGGGGTTGGTTCTAGTTAGACAAAGTATTTTATTTTATTTTATTTTTTTGAGACTAGGTCTCGCTATTTTTGCCTGTGCAACCACAGGCTCATGTTGCCCGGGGTACCACAGACTCAAGCCATCCCCAGTCTCAGCTTCCCAGATAGCTGGGATTACAGACACGCGCCACCATGCCCAGCTATTTTTTGGGACTAGGTCTCACTGTGTTGTCCCGGGCAGGACTTGAACCGCTATCCCCAGCCCCAGCTGCTTCATAGGCTGAAGCTTACAGGCACATGCCACCATGCCTGGCTAGTTAGACAAGGTATTGAAGAAGGTCTCTTGGGTGAGGCTTGAAGGTGACCAGGAGTCAGCCCTCAGAGGAGGAGTTGGGGGTTGGGGGGGAGGCAGCATTGGGAGGGTCTTGAGGTGAGACAGAGCTGGGGGACCCCAGGAACTAACTGTGGCTTTAAGGCTGAGTGAGGCCCCAGGGCCTGTGCAACTCTGCCTTCTAAGTATATTGGAAAGCTGTGGCGTGGAGAGTGGCGTGTGTGGGTGTCCCATGTGTGACGTGTCATGTGGAGACCTGAAGAGCATCCTCACCAGAACTGGTGGTGCTGACCTGGGAGTCCTGTTCCAGTCATGAGGACACTTCAGAATGTCACTGAGACACATGCTTTGTCCATTCACCTGGGACAGGTGATTCGAGATGAATCATCAAAGGCATTTCTCCCACGTGCAGGAATTCGGCACGGCCAGATGGTCCACACCGGATAATATATCCCCATCTTCAACTTCCTGGCTCTCATTACTGTGCATTTCCGCACAACGTGCCTTCTCAATGCATTTGGGTCATTGTCTTACTCCTTCTACCCCCCTCCTTTTCCTGTTGTCCCCCACCCCCCTTGCTTCTCTCCCCACCCCCCAGCCCCATTTCCCCTCTCTCCTCGCTCTGCCTTTCTCATTAAGAGTCAGTTATTTGCCAAACCACAGCGCTTAGATTCCTATTTTCCCAAACATATTCTTGGCTGGTCTCTTTTGTCACTGGTGCCCTCCTCACCCTGTGCGTGTCCCTCTGATTCCACTCACCTTCCCCAGATGCTCCCCTACCCCCTGCCCAAGCCTCACCCCTGGGTCACGCAGTTTTCAGTATGGCTACAGGAAAAAATGCCCTGGCTCTAGCCCTGCCAAGAGACATGACAGAATGAGCCTCAGGTGACATCATTTTGGGGCCATCAGTTGTGGAAGGCGGTTCTCGAAAACCAGGGGAACGGAAGGTATCGTCGTGCAAGCGCCTTTCGTGGCTCCTGGAGCCCTCTGAGTCAGGGTAATGAGAGAACATTCTTCAAACATGACTTAACCACGCTCAGGCCTCAAACAAATTCCTGGATGTGTGTGGGACACGCTCTCCCAGCAAGCCTGAGCACAGACGCGGCTGGCTCGCCACTCTCCCCTCCAAGCTCTGTCTTTCCCTCTGAATCAGTTCTATTAAGATGCATTGAAAAAAAAATTTTTTTTAAAGGAGTCAGACACATCTCTCCTCGCCGCGCTGTCACCGGCTCATCTGTGGGGCCCTACACCTCACACATTAGCAAGAGGAAGTCGTGCAAAATATTTTTCAGATATAGAAATAGGCAGGATGTTGTTCCTTTCAAGGAGACAGCAGAGGTAGTTTTTTTAGTTCACTTACAACTAGAGGGGTGTGTGGGTGCGTTTAACACAGGCGGTTTATCTGAGTGGATTTCAAGAAATTAATTTAACTGAAAAATAATTCAATTACAAGGAAAGGGAAAAGCATTTGGTGGCATCAGCTGGGGTCAGGGGCCATGGCTAATGCAATAGTTCACCAATTGACTCATTGCTATTCTCTCACTGATGTGATTTGGTTCCTCAAATCCCTCTTATCCTGGCAGACTTGCATTGGCTACATTGTACAGATGCCTTATAATCATTTCAGTGTGTTTACTTAAAACTTTTAAAATCAATCAAGCAATTTGAAATATAGTCCTCTGTGTGTGTATGTGTGTGTGTGTATGTGTGTGTGTGTGTGTGCGGGGCGCGCGTGTGCGCAGGCTCGCACATCCACAGAGAGACTTTATAAATGTTGGGACGAGGGTTCTGAGTGAACACTAGGGCGAGTGTTATATTTATACACTGCAGAGCCCTCTCATGCATTTCAAAGAGCCTCACACGGGCTAGTGTTAAGCTTTCTTCATGCCCATTGAATATACCATTATCTCCTTCACTCCACGGAGGAAACCAGAGGACAAAGAGTCTCCCTGTGCTCCTTCTCCAAGGCCACACAACTGTTGCTGGGACCTTGAGCTTTCTGAGTATCAGGCACTCTCTCACAGTATCACACCAGTGTTGAGAAGAATCTGCTGCCATGGGGGGAGGGCTTTGATATATTCTGCTTTCTGTTTCTTTGAATACAAAATAGAGCAAAATGAGCCATAATGATACACTTTCTCATAGAAACCGAGTGAGATTGGGGATAAAACAGCAATGCAGATCCCTGGGAAAAGGCAGAGCAGGTTTTGGCAGAGGATAAATAGGTGTGCACCCATGGGTGCCAGAGGCAGCATGCCTCAACCTGTCCATGCTTCTTCCCCTACATCTAGTTTCAGGATGTTGTGTCCAGCGTTTGGAAAGGCAGCATGGTTTGATGTAGAGGTGTGGGATGGAGCGCCAGGAGTGGGATGTGAGAAACTACTGGTGCCCTCGGTGAGGCAGGAGGTGTAGTCATGTATTCATTCAACAAACACCTCTCAAGGACTTGAGTGCAAAACAGTGAGCTAAGGTCTGGGGACTCAGGAATGAGACATGGTCTTTGTGCTTGTGGGGGAGGAGGGTAAGTAAACAGGACCAAGGGGTAGATGCTACAGTTCAGGTAGGCAGGCGTGGGCCAGGGAGGGGGTGATGAAAGGAGTGAAGAGAAAGGTTCTCACTGAGGAAAGAAGTGCCTCCAGTGATGCTTGAGGGGCACTGCTCAGTGTTATCTGCCTGTGTCGTGGAGGAGGAGATGGGTCAGTGCTGGATGGTTCTGCTGTCAGCAATCCTGGTCTTCCGGTCTCCTCCCCCTTCTCCCCACATTGGTTCTTTCTCTCCCTTTATGGAGGGGGGCTCCCAGCAGTTACCAACAGTCACCACTATTGAGTGAATCAAATCGATCTGGCAAGTAATGACATTAAGGTAATGATGACAAATAGGGGTTTCTGGGGTACAAGTGCACTCAGCCTCCAGCCCAAAGGGCTCCAGCCACGAATGGGAAGCTCCCTGTTCCTGGCACCAAGAAATCCATGTCTTCTGGACAGCTGCCTGCTCTCTCTGCATTTGGAGCTGGCTCTGCTTCCAAACATTCTGTCCTAGCTTTTCCCCTGGAGGCTGCATGATAAGGTAGGGGTGGGGGTTGGGACTGCTAATTGGAGACCTTTCACTTGGAGATCCCAGCAGGCTACAGAAACCAGCTTTTGAAGCATTGAGGCACCTGCAATGGAAATCAATGTTGCAGACGTTTAGATGTCCACGGTCAATACACAGATATTCTCCACACGTCACCTATTGAAACAGAAGTGGCCTAGTGAGTACAAACCCTGGGTGGGACACAGGGACAGGTGGCTATGTTAGAATGACATTCCTAATGCTAGGAGGAAGGAAGGGGGAAATGGCCAGGACCATCAGTCCTTCCCTTTCCAGAGCTTTCTGAGGACTCTCCCAAGGGCCGTATGTGGGCATAAAGTTCTGCTCTTAATTGTGGGTCCCCTCCAGCTGAGCTTGGGGGGTTTGCTCAGTGCTACTAAGTATAGCCCCCCTCCATCTCTTAGAGACAGCCAGGCAATGGAGACCAGCAAGTACATGGTTTTCGACTCACATAGTTCGTTCTGAAGAGCTGTCTTTAAAGAGCATGACACATTTCAAGTGATTCAGAAAGCAGACCCCTCTTAGTCGACACTAAGAGGGTAACCCAAGTAAGCGGGAGGTCACCTAAGAAAGTATAAATTTCCTAGTGGTCATATTTACAATGGTAAAAAAGAAACAGGTGGAGTTAATTTTACTGGTATCTTTTATTCCACCAACTCTATTAAAACATGTTAGCATGTTTATATAAACTTATTTAAAAAGTATACAAATATAATTGACCTTTGGGTGCTAAATGTGCCAAGATCAGCATTTATTGTCACATTGCAGGTTTTGATATAATGTTGGTTGGCAGCTACCTGGCCTTTCTCCAGAAATCTTTTATTTTTATTATTTGTTTCTTTATTATTTTATTATTTTATTTTTTTGAGACTAGGTCTCGCTATTTTTGCCCGTGGAACTGCAGGTTCACGTTGCCTGGGGTACCACAGACTCAAGCAATCCCCACCTCAGCTTCCCAAGTAGCTGGGATTACAGGTGAGCGCCACCAAGCCCAGCTATTTTTTTAGAACTAGGTCTCGCTACGTGCCCCCGGCAGGACTTGAACCGCGATCCCTGGCCCCGGCCGTGGCTTCGGCTGCCACCTACACGCATGCGCCACCATACCCAGCATCTCCAGAAATCTTTTAAATGGCAACAATGTAGGTACCTTCTTGGCATAAAAATATTTACTACATGGGGCTCTGCACTTGAGTCATGGGAGGCTGAATCCAATTGTGGAGCTGAACTTGGGCTTCTGGTCCAGTCCTCTTTTAGTGAAAATGGAGAGCTGTGACCAAACCTCCATATATATATTTTAGTGTGAAATGACTATTCTTTGCTCGCGAACTGACATAGAGGAGCAAGCGCCGGGCACAGGCTCCCAAGCCCCAAGACTGTAGAGCTGATGAACCTGGCTTGGCTGCCACGGGGGCTCCTGATTGCCCAGGAGATGGTACGGGACCGTCTCCCTTTCTGGACATCAGCCCCATTGGGCAAATCTGCAGGTCCCTACTGGAGTCAGTTCAAGTGAGACTGGGGTGATCCAGGCCCTAGAATCTAGGGCCCCAGGTGGTTCTAACCTCAGCCTGGGCTCTGGATGCAGAAACACCATGGTGGGGTAAATGAGTTCTTCAGGGTTTTTGCGCTTCTACCATTGGCCTCTATGAACAATACCTGTGATGTTGCGCCCTCCCCATGATTGTACATGCCTGACCCAGTGGGTGTGCGCATGCATGAGTGGGCTCTCCTGGGCCTGGGAGGTGAGGATAATGGAGCAGTGTCACCCTGGCAAGAGAGGTCTAGAAATGCAAATCAAAACCACAAAAAGATATCATCTCACGCCAGTAAGAATGGTCCATATGGAAAAAATGGGCAATAACAAGTGCTGGCATGGATATGGAGAGAAAGGAATACTTTTACACTGCTGGTGGGAATGCAAACTGGTCCAGCCACTATGGAAGGCTGTGTGGAGGACCCTCAAAATACTGAAAATGGAATTACCATTCGACCCAGCAATCCCACTTCTGGGAATCCACCCAAAGGACACAAAAACACTAATTCAAAAGGACATCTGTACTCGGATGTTTATTGCAGCACTATTACAATAGCCAGGATATGGAAACAACCCAAATGCCTCCAAACAGACAAATGGATCAGAAAGTTACGGTGTATGTACACATGGAATATTATTCATCAATCAAAAAGACAAACTTATGTCATTTGCAGCAACATGGATGGAGCTAGAAGGAATCATGTTAGCAGAAATGAGCCAGAAAGAAAAAGAGAAATACTGGATGGTCTCACGTATATGAGGGATATAGGGGAAACAAACAGATGGACAATAATAATTTAAAACTGTCAACGGAACTGAAGCCTAGAGCAAGAGAGGGAGAGGGGCATAAAATCAGGGGAGGGATGGGCACAAGAGATTAAGATGGTTCATGGGTGATAAGGTGGTGGAAGAACCTTGGGGTAGACAATGATGTAAAAACTATATATGTACAATCAATTAAAAATTATAAATTAAAAAAGAGAGAGCTCTGGAAAGAGCATGCAGAGAAGGAAGCATGGGATGAGAGAACATGAGAGGATGACAGAGAGAAGAAGGCCAGAGAAAGAGCATGAATATTCCTGGGGGTTGGGGACTGGGGACCTTGCCTACCTCCCAGCACCCCCAGTCTTGGCCCTTCCCTGCCTGGTGTGTTTCTGCAACTTTTAGAAGCAATAAAGAACCTGCCCCTATTGGGATGCCTGCCATCCAATCTAAATCTAAATGACATCTAAATGTTTGCACCTGGCTGGGTACAGGGGCAAGCACCAGTAATCCCAGCTACCTGGGAGGCTGAGGCTAGGGATCACTTGAGTCCGTGGGTTTGGGACGACCCCAGGCAACATAGTGAGATCTAATTTCTAAATTAATTAATTAAATAAAATAAATAAATGTTTGCACCATTGGCTTCTATCAATGTTTGTGTCACCAACAGGCTGGTTGCCCCGAAACTGCCTTCATTTTTCTAGGTGAAAAAACTGGTTAATGCAGACATCCCCCTAAAGTCAGGGTGAACCCCCACATCTGGGCATTCTCCACCCCATCTTACATACAGAGAAACATTTCAGCCTTCCCTCCAGCCTGGGTCTTTTTCCAGTTTGATCCCAGACTGGCTCTCATTTTGAATTGAGACCCATTACCCTATTGAAGCCAACACAGACCAAGATCAAGAGAAGCTCCGGTTCCCTGTTTCTCAAAAAATCTTCAGATCAATAATAAACCTTTGAAGCGACTCTGGTTTGAGACAGTGGCCCGAAGGGCTTCCCATTATAAGTGCAAGTGGGTCTCTGCTGCGCATTACATTGGAAGGGACAGGAAGAAACCCCAAAGGACCAAACACCCGCGTCGGAAGTCAGTTCTTCAATGATTCACAGCTGAAGCCACCGGTGAACCCGCCGCGCACGCAAACACAGCCAGAACCGCCAGGACGTGTGGGCCCGTGGACTGGGGAGACCGCCGTGGAGGCGAGAGCCACGAGGCGTGGAGGTGCCAGCCCGGTGCATTGCTGGGGAAGATGCATGCAGGTTTGTGTGTTTGTTTTTGTGGCGCATCCTAATCTGTCCGTGTTGTCAACTCACGGAGCTTTGGGGAAGGACGCTGGGGCCAGAGACCCCCAGCTCCGTGCTCCCTGTGAGCCTTCCAGGCCAGCTTTTAGGTGGAGCTAAGATTTCTTTTGGTTCCAGCTTGAGTTTTGCTGCTTTGCAAAATGTTGGTCCCACACCTTTGTGCTTACTCTTACCCTCTGCGCTGTGAAGCTGATGAAAGTACCGGTTCCAGAAGGCAAAAGAGGAGCAGAGCTGGGCCACAGCTTTCTTTGAAGGTTTCCTCATTGGTATGGTAGTTTCAAGACAGTAAATATCGTTCAGCTCATAAGATCTAGTGCAATTTATTTTTAAGTTCTTTTTGAACACACAATGAGCTGGGTGATGCCTGCCTTCTCCAGGCAACTACTAGCTTCACCTGGGGATGACTAGTGTAAAGAAGTTTTCATCTGGACAATGGACATTTCCATTGCAGCTCTGGGCAACCCATGGAACAATAATCCCCCCAAAATCAAGATAACTCTTACCCACATTCTTCATTTCAAGAAGAAAATACCTCACATCAGTACAGGGTGTGACAGAGAGAAAGCTCTTGATAGGAAACAATCTAAGGCAGGAATAAAAACAGGTGAAGTTAAGTTGGTACAAAATGACCCTTTAATCTGAAGTATTCAGACAAAATTAATGCAAGCCTGTTACAGAGTAAAGGGAAAGTTGTATGCCATGTATATCTTGGTGACTCTCCCAACACACAACCTTGAACTTTAGCCTGCTTTTACTTTTTAAATGTTAGCACCTAACATGAGACTATGAACCTGTGAGTCTGTCCCAGGTATATTTCCTGTTTCACTGTTTCCAGATGACCAGAGATAGGTAACCGGTCCTGATACCAGCGGCAGGGAACAGGATGAAACAGGAATTAGAGTGGTTAAGTTTTCTTTATCTAAAACCTCCAAGTCTTTGGAAAGCTGCTGAGTTTCTATTTTGAGACATTCTGCCCACATAATGACAGAATTCTGGTATAATTTTGCTCTTCCTCTTTTTATCTCTGTTTGGGTGTATTTATTATTTCATATGTGATGATGCAAAGCTCATTAAAAGGTCCATTTATATTCCTGTTATCTGTATGGGGACCTAGCTGTTTTTCACTTACTGTTTATAGAATCCTCACTGTAATACTTGGATTTGCTGGCACCCAGCCCTTCCTCAGGCAGTATGCATTCCAGTTCCCTCCGTGACTCTATTTATTGGTGTGTTTGTGATTTACTCGAGACTAATAAAGACGGTGTAAAAGGATGGGTCATGGATGTATCCATCCATGGAATTTTAGCACTTTCAGAGGAGGGTTTATCTAATGTTCTTTTTTCTCCAATTTAATTAGAACAACAACAAAAAAAGCATTGGTCCAAATGAGTGACAGTTGGCACTCTGCATTATTCAGCTGGAGAGACTCCAGAGAGTCTGATGCTTGGAGATGGACAAGTAATTACCTCCTGTCTGTGACTATTTTCTACCAGGCTAAGCCCAATGTTTATTGTAAACTATCTGCCATTAAAAGCTGTAATAGCAAGCCTTATGTTCCCACACCATAAATTTGACTTACACTGTTTCTTTATTTACCTCCATGTTTTATTATATTCTTTGAAATGTTTCATTTTAAAGAAAGATAACGGAAGAATGGAAGTTGAACAAATTCCAAATTCACGCTTGAAAAAGATATGCTTAGCGTACATATTATTCGCACACTCCCAGACAGCACCGATGACCACTTTGTGGATATTGGCAGCTTCTATGTAACTATTAGATGCTGCTGCTATTAGTATATTACTTGGTAAATGGTCCATAAAATAATCCACAAATTAAAAGTTCAACCAGATCACATAGACCCAGGACAGCAGTTCGCAAACTTTTGGTCTGAGAACTCTTTTCTATCAATATTTACTGCATAAAAAATAAAAACAGAAGCATTTAAACAAATATTTGTTTAAGAACAATTTTAAAGATCTATTTTCTATGAACATAAATGACATTTTAAAAATAACCATTTTCGAAACCCAAAAGTTTAGTAGGCAGAGAGAGGATTGTTTCAGAGTTTGTGTGACTTGGTAAAAGACAGGTGGATTCTCCTTTCTGCCGCTTCATTCAATCTGTTGTGATATGTGGCATGAGTTGGAGAAGCAGGAGAAAATCTGGCCCTACACGATGTGTCATTGGAAAAGAATATTTTAACAGCCTTTTCAAATAATTATGAATATTCTTTGATCCCACACCCAACTTTGACAAGTGGTTGTTTCTTAAAGGTTAGTTGCAACTTTGGAAACCTTATCAGTGGGCTTTTTATAAAAGAACTGACAGATATTTTTGGGAGCAGTTTTAGATTTACAAAAAAATCAAGTGGATAACAAAGGGCCCATATACCCTTCCCCATTCTCAGTTTCCTGTTACTGATATTTTGGGCTAGTGGGTGTATCTATTACAGTTGATAAGCCAATATTGACACATTAGTACTAACTCAAGTGCCTACTTTCATCAGCATCCATTCTTTGTGATGGGATGTGTGGCTATGGATTTTCACAATGCATGTCCTCCACCCTCCACTCAGCCTGATACTGAATAATTTCCCTGCCCTGAGCATCATCGTGCTCCACCTGTTCATCTCTTCTCTCCCCCTGAGCTACTGACAACCATTTATTGTTTTACTGTCTCTAGGGCTGTGCTTTTTCCAGAAGATCTGGTTGGGATCACATTGTCCACACTTGGTACAGTCTGACTTCTTCCACTAAGTAAGATGCAACTAATGTTCCTTTGTCCTTTCATAGCTGGATGGCTCATTTATTTTTTTAACAAAAATGTTTGATGTGCCACTAATTTTCAGTGCTTCATAAGTTGTAGGAGTCCAGCTTCATACCTTCGTTGTGTGTATTCCCCATTGCACCCACCCCCAAAGTTCTGCTGCCACTCACGCGATCAAATTGACCCCCATTTCTCCCAACTCCTTTCCCTGTCTTCTCTGGGAACCACCATGTTTTTCTCTAAGTTATTTTAATTGTTTTGTTCATTCAGTTGCTTTATTTATATCCCACATAGCTCATTTCTTTTTATAGCTAAATAATATTCCATTGATGAATGTATCATGATCACCTGTTGAGGACATCTTGCTTGCTTTTAGCTTTTGGAAATTCTGAAGAAAGCTGCTATAAACATTTGTGTGCAGGTTTTTGTGCGGACATAAGTTTTCAACTCATTTGGGTAAATGCCAAGGAGTGTGAATGCTGAATTCTCTGGAAGCCTATGTTTAACTTTGTTAGAAACGGCCAGACTGTCTTCCAACATGGCTGTACCATTTTACATTCCATCAGCAATGACTGAGAGTTCCTGTTGTCCCATATCCTTGCCAACATTAGGTATTATTCGTTTATTTTTTTTTTAGACTTTCTAATATCTGTATAGTAATATCTCATTTTAATTTGTAATTCCTTACCAACATGATGTTGAGCATTTTCCATGTTTATTTGCACTCTCTGTATCTCCTTTGGCGAGATGTCTCTTGAGAGCTTTTGGTGGTTTGGTGATTGTTGAGTTTTATGAGTTCTTTGTATATTTTGGATACAAATTCCTTGTCAGATATATTTTGTAAATGTTTCCTCCCAGTCTGTGGCCTGTTGTAGCATCTTAAGTCAGTGAACCTTTCAGACTGATAGAGCTGGGTGCTGCTGTTCAGATTTATACTAAGGCACCAGCAGTTTTATACTCCAGTATTGTGTAATCTCTGCACAGATTTCAAACCAGAGAAACACAAATAACATTTTCCAATTACTGTGAAAATGGTCTTCATTTTGTAGATCCCCTGAGACCCATTGACTAGAGGAAGCAAGTCTACCCCATACCACATTCCAGTTCTGGCCTCGGAAAGACCAAATATTATTAGAAGTGTGAGTTTTCCTAATGTGTAATGTTCATTTGAGTTTCTTGCAAAAAGGATTTAGGAGAGCAGTAGGAATGTTCCATGCTGAAGTTAGTGTTCTAATTCCTTAGGCACATCCATCTTGTTTTTTTGTTTGTTTGTTTTTTTGGTCGAACACATTGTGTGTGTAAAATATATCCCTGCAAGTTTGTAAGCCAATGAATGTCTCTTCATGGTCAAGAAAGTGGTAGGTAATGCTCAATACTGATACTGCAATGGGGTTGTATATGTGGGTAGTATGGAGAACCATCAACTCTTCTTGCTCCTTCATAGTATCCAGAAAATACAGAAATGAGGTTTTGCAAGCTAGATGGACCTGGACTGACAATGGATTTAACTTAACTTGAACTTTGGTCCACATCTGTAAAAGGGAAGTGATGTCACCACAGGCATGGGTGTGAAGATCATCCACTATGTGACAGTGGATGTGAAAGGTGGAATCTCGCAGGCATCACTTAAATACCCAACATCATGCTCAAATGTCATCCCATCCATTTTTAGCTTATCATCTAGCCTAGGAATTTATGCTTCAATGAGAGTTTACTGGAGAAAGTACTCATTGGATTTAGCATGCCTCTCAGGAGTACTGTTTTCACTGGGACCAAAACATTATCCCAGAGACACAGTCTCTAGTACTGTCAACACCCAGAGGGGGGCAAGAATAAGATGAGAAGTGGTTGGAGCAGAAATTCAGGATGGGAGATGGAGCCATAGGCTGTATGATGTCCAAATGATGAAGTGACAGTGATCCACTCCCAAGGCAGAGATGTACTCGTGGTCGAAAGTTAAAACTATGAGAAATAGAAGGAGTGATGGAAACAACCCAAATGCCCCCAAACAGACGAATGGATCAAAAAGTTGTGATATGTGTATACAATGGAATATTATTCATCAATCAAAAAAGACAGACTTACATCATTTGCAGCAACATGAATGGAGCTAGAAGGAATCATGTTAGCACAAATAAGCCTGAAAGAAAAAGAGAAATATGGGATGGTCTCATTTACATGAGGGATATAGGGAAAATAAGCAAATGGACAAGAAAAATTTAAAACTGTCAACAGAACTGAAGCATAGAGGGAAGGAGGGGGGAGGGTAAAATTGGGGGAGGGATGGACACAAGGGATTAAGATGGTTCATGGGTGATAAGGTGGTGGGTGAACTTTGAGGGTAGACAATATAAAATGTATATAAATATCTCTATCCACCATTTTTAAAAATTTAAAAAAGAGAGAAATAAGAGGAGTGGAGAATTGGTGGTGGGGCCCTGGATAAGTGTTTTCTTGTCCCTTAAAGACATGTCCAGTTGCACCTGCCTTTCATCCGGTGAAGTGAAGCATTCATCTCCAATGCTGCCTTAAAAAATTGATATACCACTTACACTGCTGGTGGGGGTGTAAGCTGGTCCAGCCACTATGGAAGGCTGTGTGAAGAACCCTCGAACAACTGAAAGTGGAACTACCATTTGACCCAGCAATCCCACTACTGGGAATCTACCCAAAGGATACAAAAACACTCATTCATAAGGACACCTGTATTCACGTATTTATTGCAGCACTATTTACAATTGCCAAGATATGGGAATAACCCAAATGCCCCCAAACTGATGAACAGCTGAAAAAGATGTGGTATATGTACACAATGGAATATTATGCATCAATCAAAGAAGGCAAACTTATGTCATTTGCAGCAACATGGATGGAGCTAGAAGGAATTTTCTTAGTGGAAATTAGCCAGAAAGAAAAAGAGAAAAAAAGGGATGGTCTCGCTTATATGAGGGATTTAGGGAAAACAAACAAACAGATAAGAAAAATTTAAAGCTGCCAACAGAACTGAAGCATAGATCAAAAGAAGGGAAGGAGAATAAAATCAGGGAAGGGGGGACACGAGATAAAGAAGATGCACGGGTGATGAGGTGATGGGAGAATATCAGGATAAACGAAGATGTAATGCTTTTATGTGTTTGTATAAATACATATATATACACACACATGTAATAAAAAAATAAGTAAAATATGGACATACCAGGAACAGCTAGAAGGGATGGTATGTCTATTAGGGCTGGGCACCCCTAAGTCAGAGGTTGGGCTCTTGAGTCACACTTAGCTGTGTTTTGAATTTTAGTCCCTCTGGCTTGTTACTCTGGGCTTAGGGCAATCACGTAGGCCAGTTCTGCCTCTGCCTTTTTTGTAAAATGGGGCAAGTGCCCCCATCCTTGTCAGCATTAAGTGTTACCAATTTTTGAACGTTAGCCATTCCGATGGGTCAGTGCTCTAGGTAAATTCATTCTGATCAGTCAGCACTCTATCTAAAGCATCTGATACGAGGCACAGGCTCAGTAAGCACTGTCTTTGTCTATCAGTAGTCTGTCACCCTTCCACTTGCTCCTCCAAGCAATGCTGTGACAGTTACGTGGACCTCTGCCGTTAACCCAAAGACATGTCTCCCTGGGAGGCCACCGTGCTCTTGGTGAAATGATACATCTTACTTAGGTTTCCACTTCTATTTCCAAGTTAATGCTGGACCAGGATTCCCATGAATAGACAGAGAGCATTTTTACGGAGACTCCCGACCTTCCTCAGCAACCACAGCTGCGGGTCATTGAGTTTAAAAAGCTTTTCAGTTTTACCTTAGAATGATTTTTATTGCTCTGCTCTTTTCAGATATAATACCTGATCATTATAGAAAATTTAGAACCTAAGGAAATTTCGATCTCCCATAATCCCAGAGTTAACGCCAGGATTTTGTTCAGGAGTATTTCCTTCCAATCACACACATTTCTAGAAAACTAAGTTCTTTCCACCCTGAAATGCAAAGACTGATAGGGAAGCGTATCTCAAATCTTTACCAATTAATAGGTTAATTTTTAATCCATCTCCTTCTGATGAGGTCTGTAAGTCGGCAAGGTGGTGGTCACAATGCCGGCAGTTATTCAATAGTTATTAATTCCTACTCTGGGGCCCAGTATCACTGTGTCCAGGGGCTACAGAAATGGAAAACACACAAAACTAAATCAACTCTCATGTTCATGCCAGCATTGTTTTTATTTGGGGAAAAACGGCACTTAATAACCTAAATGTCCAACTGTATATTATGGCAGAGCCTTCCAATAAAATCCCTCAAGAAAAAAAAAAAAAGAAGCAGCAAGGAAGTAGGTGTTCTTCCCTCTTCCCTTCCATGGAGTAGAGCATAGGAGGCCTCTGAGGGTGGAGAAGAGCAACAGGGGGAATACAGGACCTGCAGGGAGAGGTGGCAATGAACTTCCTGGGTTTTGTTTGTGCCTCGAACATCTCAGGTGTGCAGTGGAGAGAACCGGCAGTCTGGAAATCCCAACAGGAGTAGATAAGAAAGCCCAGCTGTAATCCTGAAGCAACACTTATGGGTATATGAGGTCAGGTTTTGTTTGTTTGTTTGTTTGTTTGTTTGTTTGTTTTTGAGACTAGGTCTTGCTCTGTTGCCTGGGGTAGTTCTGATCTCAAGGACTCAAGCGATCCCCAGTCTCAGCCTCCCAGGTATCTGGGATTACAAACTCCTGCCATCATGCCTGGGTGCTTTTTTCAAGACCAGGTCTCACTATGTTGCCCGGTATAGTCTCGAACCTGCAAACTCAAGTGATCCCAAGCCTCGTGCCTCCCAGCGCTTGGACTACAGGTACACACCATCACACCCAGCTTTGATGTCAGTTCTTTGAAAAGAGGATCCTTTTGCATTTAGATGCCCTCAGAGAGTAGATATTTAAACTACTGGGAAATAATGACCAATCATTAGTCTCTGTTAACCCACTAAGGGGCTAATCTTCACGCTTTATTGAGTTGATTGAGTGTCTGTAAGGAGGATATAGTTCTCCTTGGTCTTCAGCCTTTACTTGGGACAAAAGAGAAAGCAACCAGCCAGACTTGATGGTTTATTTTATTTTCTAAAATTTTTTGTGTCTCGCTAATTTTGCCCGTGGAACCGCAGGTTCACATTGCCCAGGGTACCACAGACTCAAGCAATCCCCAGCCTCAGCTTCCCACGTAGCTGGGATGACAGGTACGCGCCACCACGCCCAGCTATTTTTTTGGAACTAGGTCTCGCTACGGGCCCCCAGTGGGACTTGAACCACGATCCCTGATCCCTGCCACGGCTTCCTAGGCTGCTGCTTACAGGCATGCACCACCATGCTCAGCCCTGGTTTATTTTATTAATTAACTAATTAGACTATTATTTCATTGAAGTAACATTAGGATTCCCCCCTTAATGGTTTTAAAGTCATTGAAGCTGCTGCTTCTAAGCATAGAAGTGCCAAGCCCGCTGTGGCACCTTGAAACCAGGTTGCCCACCTGCGTCTTTCCAACCTGAGGTGAGGCCAGCTAAGAGCCAGGTGGTTGGGGGGGTAACCTGGCTGTTTCTATTCCCCTGGGCTTTGGTGCCCACATTGCAAACCTGGCACTTGCTGTTCTCATTCAGTTTTTGGATGATGTCTCCTCCAGAGCTGGCCAAGTTCCTCTAAGCATGTGGCTGCAATTGTTCTGGAATTGCCTTCGCATGATGCCTTTCCACTCCCTCCTCTACACAGGGGTCATATCACCTGCCTGGGGTTTTATCACGTGCCCACCTGGGTCCCTGCTCCTCTCCCACCTTGCCGCTGTCCCTGGCTGATATGTCTCGACTCCTTGCCAGAGTGTCAGCTGCAGGGTCCCTTGGAGAAGCAAGACCTTTCCAGCGATGATGCCACTGCCCAATAATTCTTCCCTCGAAGCCTGTGTCACATTATTTTGAATTATCTCCAGTCACTGTATTCCAAGGATTGACTTTTTCAAATGACCAGATGTGATTCTGGGTCATGTACAGTATAATAAAGACTGGGCTCCAACGTGATGCTACTGTTGGTAATGAGATTGATTTTCTTTCGTAATTTGTAAACTGGGCTCCGAAAGAAAACCCACCAGACGGTAAATATGAGGGCAAATATGTGTGGTCTTAGCACTTCATGCCCAGCGCCAAAAAGAATGCGTGGAAAATCGCAGATGCTTAATCAGTATCTGCCAAGGGAATGGGTCAGAAGACTCGCAAGGATGTCTAGGGTACCAGGGGAACCCCACTGACTTAACAGCAACCCTGTGTGCCTGATCCTCTCCCCTTCCTGCTTCATACATGTGTGGAAACACACAGCCATTGAATTGCAAGCCCAGAGAGTCAGTACCAATTAAATCAGGAATGTAAACCTTAGGCTCATGGACATGTTGAAGCCATGTACATGGTTGTTATTCCTGAGAAAATTGCTGCAAGAGCCGATGGTCACTGCCACGTGTGTGAATCTTTCCGTGGCAAGTCATTATTCCCAGGATTTAAAAAAAATATTTTCAAGTACAGCTCAGTGTTTTAGATAGATTTGTTGTTCTCTTCTGTGGTGGAATCACATCTGGACATTAGTTAGATATATTTCATCTAAAAATAGTTATCCAATTTACTGTCACTTGAGGGGAGAAGTCTTTTTTTTTTTTTTTTTTGAGGCAGATTCCTCTTATAATTCCCTGCAGTCTTCATGGCTCACTGCCACTTAATATAAGAAAATAAGGGTACAGGTTATGCATGCGTATATGTGTGTGTGTGTGTGTGTATGTGTAAGTACAATAAAATAATTATTTTTATAAACTGAAGAAAGACAACTGCCTTTTCTTCATTTTCCCCTGTTTCTTCATTTGTTTCTTTGAAGTCTTTTTTTTGGTTTTCCTGGTGATGGCAAGTTCTAAATTCAGCTTTGGAAAGACTCCACCAGCCCCTCTTTCATGCACTATAGTCTGAATGACATGAATCTGATCTTTGAGACTTTCGATTCTCATGGAGTGAGTCATTTACCTATCTTGTGGGGTTTCAAAAGGGAGGAAAGAAACGAAATAGGAATTTAAGAGAAAGAAAGGGAGAGAAGCAAGCTTCTTCATGGAACCCTCTCAGCAGCTGACACACACATAAGGCAGAAACCAGAATGAACTCCAAAGAGAAATCAGCTCGCCAGGGCTCTGCAAAGGACTGGGCATGAGTAGGGGCGTGCACAAGACGTAATCCTGATCCCCCTGTGCCAATGGCCTGGGTAGTTCTGCAAATTGTTATCTTCAGGGACAGGTCCCAGACCTCCTCTTGTGACACCTGTCCTGTTTCCCTAAGAACTCTAGCTTTTGTCCTTTCTGAAGGCACTTCCCTCCCCCCACCCCACTCACTCACCAATGGGGTCCTCCTATCATCAGTCATGGGGAGGGGTTCTGTTTTCCTTGTCAACACACCTTCCAAACAGAGAACAAAGGCCTGGGCCATCACTGCTAGAGCCGAAAGGGGCTTCCCCAGCCATTAGTCAGCAGAATTTGTGCTCCCTGTGTTTCCTGTGCTGCAGGGAAGGCTTTGTCTGACTACCTCCACCTCTGTTTGTGATCTCAGTGGTGGAGGGGGGTGAAATATGAAGAAGGGTGGAGGGCTGTTAGGGCTGCAACCTGAGCTGACCATTCAGTCTAGTATCAAAAGAAGATTTTGCACGTTTGTTCTTTTTTCCTCCGTTCTATTATATTTCTTTTCTTGCATAGTTGCTAATTTTTTGGCCAGTATTTGATTTCTCCCTCCGGGTGTGTACCCTATCATTCTTCCATGACCACAGCATCCATGATTCATCACCACAGTCTCTTGTGCTCCCCTCTCCCCTGTTGTGACCCCTTTCTCTCCCCCTCCCCTGCTGTCTGCCTCCCATCTAAGGTCAGCTTGCAAGTTTTTTAAGCAAGCATGCTAATGCCTGGCCTTTGTGAGTGGGGATGCCTTTCTATATCAGCTCAGAAGTTTCTTTCCTGGCCTTCTCTCTAAGCACCACCAGCATGCAACCATTACACAACACCCACCCCGAGATGGGACCTGTTGGACCATTTTCATTTTGTGAAATACTTTTTTTAATATAGATTTTCTTCGATATGTCTTGGCAGAAATGAAACAACAGACTTAACATTTTCAGAGGAGGCTCTCATTTGACTTCGGTTATTTGCAACCTTTATTTTCCAACTCTAAAAATTGAACAGAGATGTATCATGGGTGGAATGGAATTAATTTTTGCCACCCACAGTAGTTCATTAGTGAAATAAGGAAAGGATTTTATGGATGTGTGCTTGGTGTGCCTAAAATTATTTCACTGTAACAAAGGGTCTTGAAAGTCAAAGAAAAAGTATGATGACAGTTAAATTGCCTCTCGAACAGTATTACTGTATCGCAGGAAAACAGAGTCTTAAAATAACTCATTGTAGAGCTGGAAAAGATGGAGAAAGCCACAAAGGAAGCACTAAGGTGTTGCAAATGGAACGAAACTCTTTTTAAAATACCAACACAGCACTTGTTCTTGGCTGGAAGAAGAGGTTTCACGCTCTTGTGTGTCTCCATTTTTGCGGGGGTGTCACTTGCTTCACTTAGACTCCCAAGCAGGTTTTATTTCTCTGCTTTCAAAGGTAAACCTTCATCCTCCCCCACCTCAGCTTTGTTGTCTTCATGTTTTGAAACCTACTCATTAAGAATTTGACACTCTCCATGAATAGAGGCCAATAGGGCAGAGAGACAGCAGGAGGGAATGTTTAACCAGCACCCCAGCTCCACAATAGCACCCCTCCTTGCAGAGTGTCAGAGGTGGCCATTAGTCCGACATGATCTTTTAACAGATGGAGAAGATGACACGAAGAGAGGTCAAGCGTCAGCTCAAGGACACGGGACCAGTTAGTGAGTGGTCACATAAGGCAAGAATGGCCCAGCAACCTCCCTCAATATGAACAGTATCCAGGCATCAGTGAGTGTTTATTTATTTGCTAAAGGCTTACCAGGACAGCAGTGCAGATCCATTATTATAGCTAATTAGTCTTTATTAAATGCATGTAATTGAAAGAAAATTCCCTTGAAATATCTAACACAGACTTTTCACAGATAAGCGTTCAGTGCCCACACCCCCTACCCTCTACTCCCCACCCAGGCTAGTGGTTCTGAAGAAGCTTCTTGCCAAATCTGCAGCAGATCTGTGGTAACCCCAACCTTTGGTGTCTTGGGTCCAGGAATGGTGACTCTCCCAAGAGTGCAAAGCTTCTAGAAGCTTCTTGGTCTTGGGAGCCTTGTTGAATGTTACCTCATGACACTGAGGAAAAAGTGAGAATGAAACCCACATTTTTCATTACTTGGTACCATAATTTTTTTTTTAACAGTAAATACTAGTCTTGTGAAGGATCAAGAGAGTGGTGGGTGGGAAATCAAGGATTTGTCGTGGGTCCCGCATTTCACATTTTGCTATAACTCAGTGCTTCCTCTATGGTATTTGGTGTGTGGAGAATAGGATTAAAACAACAAAACACTGCCACCAGACAGGACAGTTCCCTTGCTCTAAGAATTTCTAGCTTGGGGGACACAATTGCAACAGAAACAATTGGAAATTATAGGTGGGTTGCTGGTAAGAACCATATAACTGGCCCCAGGTAACTTTCCAAGTGGGCAGTAGTTAGCCCCTTCTTTCTCCTTATCCATGGCTGGTCCATCTCTCCTCATCTGCTCCCCTCCCTGCAGAGAGGGCTATTTCTGGTGGGGGAGGTGGACCCAGCCTTGAGTGACTTTCATAATCAGTCTTCGTATTTTAATGTAATATTTGAAAAATCCAAATGAATGCCAGAAATCCACGATGAATAAGAGAGCAACCTCTTAACTAGAGGGCCAGCCTTCTCCTTGCCTCAGATTCTGTTATGACACAGCATGAATTTGGAAAAGAAATAAAGCTGAGTACGTGTGCTTATGCATGTGTGAGACAGAGGGTGGGGAATCATAGACTGAGGAAGGAAAGTAGGTTCCAAAATGTTAGTCCAATCATTTTTACCTGAAACCTGAGGTGTGAAATGTTTGTCTCAAGTCAATCATAGATGCCTTTAAAAATACCAACACTCAGATGTCTTGCCCACCTTTCCTGTGGCTACCTTCCCATGGACTTCCAAAGTGAAGGAAACACACCCCTAAAAAGAGATGAGCACTATCACTTGGTCATTTTGAGGAGCCATGCTGCATGGTGAGGTGACCCTTTTAAGTAGAAGTTCCAGGGCACAAGCATAGTCTCTCTTTGGAGACTGGATCATAAGTCAACACCATCCAGAAAAATCTGGCGTAGCTTGGATGCCCAGCCGTGCATCCAGGGAATGAGGGATGGGAGAGGTCTGTGGTCAGGCCCACCTTGCCATTGGGGCATATTTTATCTCTTGCTCAAACATCCCTGCCTTTTCCTGTGCTCTGGTGACTATCCTGGCTTGGCTTCCGCTCACACTGGAGTGGCTGGACCAGAGAGTTGGACTTGTGTTTTAATTTTCATTCAGTGACTCAGGCCAGTTCACCAGCATTTGACAACAGGCGCCAGCTACTCTAAGTGTCTCTGCCTCCCTTGGTGTCAGTGAGTACAGATGCCCCAGGCGTCCTTATAGGAAGGAGTAGACGATGGCGGGAAGGCTTGGGTATTCCAACTTTTGACCCAATTCTATTCCAATCAAATTTCTCAATCTATAAACAACTATCAACATCCTATTTGGACAAGACTTTGTTGTTGTTGTTTTAATTTTTATTATATATAGATATATATTTTACATCATTGTCTACCCTGAGGTTCTCCCACCACCTTATCACCTGTGAACCATTTAATCCCTGTGCCCATTTCTCCCCCACTTTTGCCCTCCCCCCCCCTTGCTCTATGCTTCAACTCTGTTAACATGGACAAGACTTTGGTCATTAGGGCATATTATGTGCTAGACTTATTATACAGTCCAGGTGCACAGTGTTGATCATGAAATCCCTATTCCTTCTTGATTCTTCCCCACCCAAGTCTAAGCAGGCAAAGACTAGCCTGTGAACACAAGGTGTTCTAAATAAGGCAGAGGACCTTTGTGGATTGTGTTGTCTCAGATCCAGCTCTTTCTTTTTTTCCTTTTCTTTTCTTTTCTTTTTTTGAGACTAGGTCTCGCTAATTTTGCCTGTGGAACCGCAGGCTCATGTTGCCCAGGGTACCATGGACTCAAGCAATCCCCAGCCTCAGCTTCCCAGGTAGCTGGAATTGCAGGCATGTGCCACCATGCCCAGCTATTTTTTGGGACTAGGTCTTGCTGTGTTGCTCTGAGCGGGACTTGAACTGCCATCCCTAGCCCCAGCCACTTCATAGGCTGAAGCTTATAGGCATGTACACTGTGTCCGGCTCCAGCTCTATCTTTATCCCCCTTGGAGTTCTGCTAAGCTGTAGATCCTATGGAAGCTGGTCTGGTCTGGAAGGCCAGGGTCCATGCAGGGTTAAAGGAACCAACTTGTTCTGGGTTGCTTGAGACTTCCCCATTTTCAGCAGCGAAGTCCCAGTTCTCAGAAAACCTAAATCCCAGACAAATGGAATGTTTGGTCCACCAAGCTCTAGACCAGCAACCATTGATCACTGGGCCACTCAGATGTCTAGACCCCTTATGGAAGTGGAACCTTTGACCTTTTCTCAGGAACTTGTGGGGTAAAGGTATAGACTTGCTTTTCAAGTTTGGGCATAGAAACTCCAGTAAAACCTGTCCTTCAACCTTTGATAAGAATCAGTAGCTGTTGGCCAGGGTCTGTGCACTTCCAGAGCAATGAGTTTGTTGCTAACCCCAGAACTTGGGCTACAGAACAGAGATGTTTCACAAGCACCCTTGGGTAACAGGCAAACATCTCTGGAACAACAGGCAGATGGGGAAATCCTGAGCATCTGCTCTCTGCCTACCATTGGAATCAGGACACAGGGGACAAAGGCAAGAGTTACAGCACATGAACCCCTAGACAGAGGGTTTCCAGGGTGATACCCTTCCTGTGAAGCCAAGCACAGACGATCTTCACCATCACCAGGTCAAACTTGTCCTCACCAAGGCCAAGGTGATGGAGAAAAGGCTGGAGATGTGTGAGCCTGTTGATACCTGTATGTGGGGTGGGTTGTGTGTCTTCTGGATTTTGAGAGATAACTAGACAGAGAGGCAAGAGTGCATGGAGGGTTGACAAGCTCATCAGAGTTATCTTTCCCACTCTGGTCAAAGCACAAAGAACTCTTCTGGGAGAAATCAGACATACGAAGTCCCCAGGGAAGCCAGAGATGAGAGCAGAGTAGCTGTCTCCATAGCGACAGGGGCCCAACAGCCTAGGCTAATCATCAGTGTCCAGGGTCAGTGAGAAGTTTGCACTCAGCCAGACGACCAGAACTGTGAAGGCACTGCTCGGCCTCTAAGGACTTCTGTTGTCCCAGAATACATGAAACGAACAGAGGTTTTGAAGAGATGACATGCTATGCTAGGATCTGATGTGCTTATGGAATGAACAGAATGAGAGAGGATGGGTTAGTGAGATTGAGGGGAAGTGCAAGAGAGGAAGGATGGTCACAGGCTCCAGTCAGAACTTGGAGAGGCTGAAAGAACCACTTGCTTTAAAGCCAATAATAGTCTTTATTGTCTTCTGGTGACTGGTATATACATCTAATTAAGTCTAATTTTCTTTCCACTCACCCCCTCTGCTTTCAAATTACAAGTTCCATACAGACAGGGGCTATGTCTTCTTCAGTTCTATATCCACAGAGGCACGTAGCACAGTGCCTTTAACATCTTAGGCATTCAGGAAACATTTCTGATAAAAATTAAAGTGGAATTTTAGCCTGGATTTTAAAATATGGTATTACTTTTTATTGCGGTAATATTGGTTTACAGCACTGTATGATTTTGAGGTTCATACCTCTTTGGATGTGTGTGGCTGCACCTACCACCAAAATACTCATTGTCTTCAATATTGTCCACTGGAACCCTTTTCCCTTGGGAAAGTTGTCACCCCCTTCCTCTCCCTCTGGTATCTACTCAAGGAAAGCAAATTCTTTGAATTTGAATTCTACTGTCAGATTTCTAGGGTTTGTTTTGTTTCATTTTGTCTTTGTTTTGTTTATATTCTGTACGAGTGAAATCATCAGTATCTCTTCCTCCTTTTGACATTTTGCTTCACATTGTTCCCTCCAGTTTTATTCTTGTTGTTGCAAATCACCAGATCTCATCTTTTCATATGAGCATATGAGTACATATATATATATATATATATATATATATATATGTACACACACACACAAACATACACATATACCATCTTAATCCGCTCATCTAGCCTTAGGCTGTCTCTGTAACCTGACTTTTGTAAACAGTGCTGCAATGAACATAGGTATCTATATATGTGCTTTTGAATTACTGTTTTTCCATTCTTTGGGTAGATCCTTGGGAGTGGAATTGCTGGATCATATGATAGGTCTATTTTTAACATTTTGAGGAATCTTCATACTGTTTTTCATAGGGACCAGACTATTCTACATTTCTACCAACAGTATACTTGTTTCTCATCCACACTTATTTCTAGGTTTCTTAGATGGATCATTTCCATGGGTGTGAGATGGTATCTCATTGGTCTTGATTTTTATTTTCCTGATGAGTGAGGATAAGCTTTGTTTCATGTGCCTGCCACCATCTGTATATCTTTGGAAAAGCATCCTTTTAGCTCTGCCCATTTATGATTGGGTTGTTTTCTTTTGGTTGAGTTGCATGTGTCTTCATAGATCTTGGATTTTTTTCCCTACTATTTTTGCCTGTGGAACTGCAGGCTCATGTTGCCTGGGGTACCACAGACTCAAGCCATCCCCAGCCTTAGCTTCCCAGGTAGCTGGGATTACAGGTGTGCACTACCACACCCGGCTATTTTTTGGAACTAGGTCTTGCTACATTGCCCCAAGTGGGACTCGAACCTCCATCCCTGGCCACAGCTGCTTCATAGTCTGAAGCTTACAGGCATGTGCCACCGTGCCCAGCAGATCTTGGATCTTAACCCCTTGTTGGACGTATGACAAAACACTGATTTATTAACATTTAAGGTGTATGTATCAGGACAAAGAACAACACCCTCTACGCAAAAATAAAACCAGTGAAGCAAATTGAAATCCATGTCAACTGAATCAAGTACCATCAGAGTACCCAAAACACAAGTGGTAGATTATTTTTATCATATATCAGGCAAGTGATTAAAGCTGTGAAACTCAAGTATGAGAAAGTACAAAGACTTCATCAAGAATCACACACATTCTTTCAATGAAAACAGATCAATCTGTTATAATAATCCATAAAATCAGGTTGTGAATCTTGTAAGTCAGGACAATCAGGTAAATCAGAACAGCTTTCCTTTTGCAGCCTCTCATATTCTGCAAATTGGTTTAACATTCGAGGTGACCAGATCCTAGCTGCAGTGGGCGAGCTGCGTATGTTGATGGCATTTCGTCTCTCCTAAACTTAGCAGCCCTCTTCCTCGGCGGTTCCTGTTACACTTCTTCCCTGATCTTTTGTTTTTATTTCCCTTTTGAGCTTCCTATGTTAAGGCTAATTGCTCACACGCCTGCTCTGGCACCTGGACCTGTGCCTGCCCTTTCATTCCCACCTTGCTCTGTACTCCCTTCACTCTACTTCCACTCTTTTGGAGGCCTGATTGCCCACCTGTCCTTGGAAGGCATGACTCTTCCAGCTCTCGGCCTCTTACCTGAGCGTGTTAACATGGACGCCTGCATTTGGAGCCAAAGGTGTTTCCAACATTTCTTCTTCCTGTGCTGTAGGTGGACCTGCCAGAGGCCCCCGAGGGACTGCCCCACCTCCACTGCCCACCCAGGACATAAGAGCCATGCCCAGTCTGCTTGCTGGGAAGCACCAGCATGTTTGGAAATTGGATAGAAGGTTGATTGAATTTTCTGCCTGTATTGAAATATGTTAGCATCTTGTGGATCAAGATTATGGGCTAGATTTTAGGCACCTTGTTAAGACCATGGAATGAATTTCAAAAAGAGGATTCCCAGGGATGCTGCCATTTAGCCCTCTGGGGTGGTAGATTAGCTGGGACTAGGTGGTCCAGGATCGAAGAGTGATGAAAAAGAAAAACATTGAAAATGGGGAAATAAAGTGGGCTTTATCTCCCGAAAAGGAATGACTGTGGAACAGCAAAGCCTTTGCCTATCTCCAGAGGGAATTACGGCAAGAGAATAGAGATGCTTTACAGGGAATTACTGGTATTATCCAAGGCTTTTCAAAATAGACTGGCAATAAATAGTTGTGTGCTAGTTTTATTATTGCTTTGTGAGTTTACATTTTGTTGTCGTATGGCATTTTTCTCCCCCGTCTGAAATGGTTGCTAGGGTGTGAGCGCAAATAACCTTTCTGGTGTTGAATTTGGGACTTAACATAATTATCTTATAATTTGGGTTCATAGTATACCTTTTTTTTTTTTGAGACTAGGTCTTGCTATTTTTGCCTGTGGAACTGCAGGCTCTTGTTGCCTGGGGTACCACAGACTCAAGCAATCCCCAGCCTCAGCTTCCCAGGTAGCTGGGATGACAGGCATGCGCCACACCCAGCTATTTTTTGGAACTCGGCCCAGGCAGGCCTCGAACCATGATCCCTAGCCCCAGCCGCTTCATAGGCTGAAGCTTACAGGCACGAGCCACCGTGCCCAGCCCCATAGTACCATTTTTGACACTTATATTATGGGTTTGTGAATCAGAACTGAGCCCACATGCAGGAAGTGGCTTCCTCTGCAGCCACCCTTCAAGTATGAAACCTCTGCACTGGGGCTGCCTCTGGCCAGATGTGCTGGGATGAGCCAGATGATGAGTGTGGGCACCGTCTCCTCTGTGAAGACTCTTGTCCCCAGTCATTGTGATTTCCCCAGACGACTCTGGATGAGTCTCAAGGGATGTCAGAAGTGGTTACCAACATGAACATGCTGCCTTTCTCCTTTCTCTAAGTCGTGACTAAATCGTCTGGCCAATTTTCCCTGTAGCCTCTATGATACTTAGAGATGCTTTACCTTACCGGGTAGCGCTTCTCGTGCAAAGGTAACAAGCTATAAATAAACCCTTACGTGCACCTGAGGAGTACACTCTTACAGAAGTCCTTCTTTTGAAAGGACATTTTTCTGTCCCTTCTCACTGCTCTAGCAGAAGTTTGGATTTACCCACTAATAGGCCCCGAGATGGTTTCTTAGGGAGGTAATGCCAGGAGATACCAGTGGAGGGGTGGAGAGGGATGCAAGTCACTCCAAGACGAATGATGGAGAGTAGGTCACTCTCTGAAACTGCCAGGGTGCCACTCAAATGAGAAGGAGGTGGGTGGTCCCCAGCACCCTTACCTTCCACATGGGCAGGGCTAACACCATCCAAGGTGGCTGTTGGACCAGAAGTGTTGGCAGTTGGAAGCCAAGCTAAATGTAAACAGCTGAAATGTGAGTGACTCCAGGCAGGACACCAAAACATACACAAACACACACACCCGCTCTGCTTCATTAGCTGCTTGGAACACACATGGGGAGGAAGATTCTTCACTGCTCCTGAGAATCACCAGAACATTATTTGATTCCAAGACAAGGAAATGGAACCAGTGATCACACCAATAGAGTAAAATCAAGCTTTTAAAAAACATCTTGCCCATCACTTTCAGTGGATGAGGAGGAAATATATGCAGGTAGAAATATATGAGGCACCCCTGGGTACCTCATGGACCACAGTGTGGTAGGTAGATCATCTATGACTCACTTGAGTGGACAGGTGCCAACCCAGGGTGGGGGGGTCATCTCTGACTTGTCCTCTATTCTAAGGCACCAGCTCCAGATGTTGACAACTGCAAAGTACGATTAGACCCAAGCACCCAAATCTATGACAGATCTTGGAGGTGCTGGCAAGTCGTCAGCCCAGTGACTCTTTGTCTGGAAGGTGGCCTCAGGAGTTGTAACCTGGGGCTGAAAGACAAGACTGAAGTCAAAGGATGTTGCAGGGGGCACCCTTTTGAGAGGGGTGCAGGTGAGGAGAAATAGCACCAGTTGAGACATGCCTTGAAGGCAGAAAAGAATCAGTGTGGATGGAGACTCTGATAAGGGTATAAAAAGCTGCAGAAGCAGCAGGGAAAAGGCAACCATTCTGTGGGGGGTGGCCATCCTGGAGGTTGGTCATCCTAGGATTTGGCCACCCTGGGGAAGAGGAGAAAGCTGCTTAGAAACTCAAGTGTAGGCCTTTGTTTGGAAACTGAAATCTGGACCTCCCAAAGACTGGAGAGGTAAAGCTGCTGGAAACGGAACCCGCGGACCTCCCAGAGAGAGAAGTGGAAGCTGTGAGACGCCATCTTGCCCTTTTGTTTGGAATATGGAACACATCATCTTGGCCTTGTGGCCTCTTGTTGGAAACACTTGTTTCAGGTCTGGAGCGACAGAAGACACCATCATGGAAGTGTGGCCTTTTGTTTAGGACTTTGAAACACTGGACAATAACTGGAGTCAGATAACTGGCCATTTATGTTCATAGCGACTCTGATTTTCCTTGTCTGTTAGATAAATCTCATTATTGTTGTTCCCTGAATCTGAGTGGTCTTGCAGCTGTGTGTGCGGGTGGAAGAAATCAGACAATAACTGGATAAGCTGCTGGACCCCCTCCCTGCTGTTTTAGTGCCCTTGACCACCCAGTAGTAGGTCTCCTGCTGTTCTGATAGTTGATGCATCTAGATGTCTAACACAGCACCAGAGAGAGAGATCTCGGTGATGAGAATAAAGCAGTTCATCGTCCCTACTGTCTGACTATCACAAAAGAGTGGAACTTAACTCCACTCAAGGAATTTTGATGGATGGTGTCTTGAGAAAATGGAATCCAGCAGTTCCCTATCAGGTCCGCGGATGTGGCAGCCTCTATCTGTAGCAGATCCATTACCCGTTTCTATGTTGACTCCTCATTCCCCTCCCTGAAATGTAACTTGTGTGGTTTTGGAGCTAGAAAAGACTCAACAGATCACCCAGCCAACCTGTCTATTTTACTGATAAGGACACTGCATTCCACTGTGATTGAGTAACATGCCCGAGTCAAATAGCTGGTGAAGACATGGGCCAAGGGGGGAGAGCCGCTCTTTTCTTATTTCGCTGTGAAGCTAGTAAGTGAAAGCGGCAGCACTTCTCATGGAATTCAGCAGAAGTAAATATTTGATTCCCCAGAGTTTTTTTGAATACCTGCTCGAGAGAGTGCAAGGCACAGTGGGGAATCTGGGGAACGAGATACGGTGCTCAGCAACCCAGGTGTGGAGAAACAGCTGCAAGGTCTAGCAGAGGCTCATTAATATGTAGGGCTGTTTCATAAACAGAGGTGCTCGCCCTGGGTTTCATGTTCGGGTGCACCTATTGCTACAGGCAAGGAGTGCAGCCTTTCAGATCTCCTCCCGGGAGAATTAAACACATAGGCACCAACATCCGTGAACATACAGTTGGGGGGAGGGGATGAGCTCTCCTTCCCTCAGCTTCTTTCTGATTTGATTACCAAAAGGCCTTCCAGATTGGGCTGGTTGCTTGGCAAAAGGATGCCCTGTTTTTCTCCCAACTCCTGCCTGTACAACCTTGAACAGGTTCTTAATCCTGAGACTCAACTTCTCCATTTTAAAGATTGTAAATAACAGTATCTTTGAGTGACACATGTCAAATTCTTAGCCTGTGACACATCTTTATTATCGCAATGGTTCCTTTACCATCACTCTCTGCCCCCGGTCCTCAGCTCTCCATCTCTCCTCTGCTGAACACTTTTCTTTCTCCTCTTATTCTCTAGCATTGTCTAAGCTTTTTCTTCCCACTATGATTTTTTTTTTTTTTGAGACTAGGTCTCACTATTTTTGCCTGTGTGTGGAACCGCAGGCTCACGTTGCCTGGGGTACCACAGGCTCAAACAATCCCCAGACTCAGCTTCCCAAGTAGCTGGGATTACAGGTGCATGCCACCACACCCAGCTATATATTTTTTTGGAACTAGGTCTCACTACGTGCCCCTGCAGGACTCAAATCACGATCCCTGGCTTTGGCCATGGCTTCCTAAGCTGCCACTTAAAGGCATGCACCACCATGCCCAGCCAACCCACTGTAATTTCTATTCCCCTCTCCCTGGTCTTTATTCTTCCTTATACTTCCAAGTCTTTTTCTATCCGTATCTTATTTTCTTACACTTGCAATTCCCTTTCCTGTTACTGTTTTCCCCTCTTCCTCATACTTATCGACTTCCTCTTTAGCTGCCCTGTCCCAGATCCCCTTATTCTCCCACGCCCAAGTAGGAGCTGTATCCCCGTCCCTTCCACTCACAGTTAGGATCCTGGAGGCAGACTGGATCAGGGTGGTGCAGCCACTGGGGGGGGGGGCACTTGCCCTCATGGGAGCCCCTCCTACCCAGTCTGGGCTACTAATTCAGACTAGTAAAACATGACAAACTGGGCTTTGGTTAAAGAATGTGCCTTCCACCTCAGATGCTCTTGGTGATGAGGGCGGCCAGCTGCCATGTTATAAACCACACAAAGAAAGAAACTGAAGTCTCAGCAGACAGCCCACGAGGACCCGAGTCTGCCAGCCACCGGGAGAGCACACTCAATCACAGGTCCTCCCCCGCTGAGACTTAGCTCCACACACCACTCCTCCGCCATCTTGTCTGTGGCCTGAAGCCCAGGGTGAAGCTATCCTTGCGTTTCTGACCCACAACAACTGTAAAAGAAATGCTTTCAGCTGGTGAGTTTTAGGGTGATGCTCTAAAGCAATGTTATGAAAGCAGAGTCATCTTTTACAGATCACCTCGGAGAAACGTCTTCTGTGACCTTGAGCAAGTCCTTGGTACTCTTGGGGCCTCTGTCTTCGTTTGTCAGAGCTGGAGTTCAAGTCCAGGGTGCGAATCTCCTGGTCACCATGACGAAGCTGAGGGTTCTTAACAAGGCCTCGCCTTTCCCCACTCAACGAGGAGCTCAGTTCAACCTGCACATCTTTGTCCATGCCTCTCATTGCACTCCTATTATCTGAATCTGTTTCTAATTTCTAACAGGATTGCAGTGGCCTATTGTGAGCCTCACGCTGCATGACATGCCAATTTCATCTTGAAGTCATGGCTATTGTCTTTTCCTGTGCTAATCACTCTTGTTTTACAAAAATCAAATGTGTGAACGTAGGGAGCTGCTCCTGAGCCTGGCCATTGTGTGCCCCCCCCAACCAGGGCAGAGGCCAGACAGACAGACAGACTGCCACTGAGGCATCTTTTCTTGCTTAAAAATTTGCTTTCCAGATTGCAGACTCCCTCCCAGCTCTAGCAAAGACTGGAACATATTAAATCAAAGCTGAGCTGAAATTGGACGGAATGCCTCAGCCCCTTGGAGTCAGGCCTCTCTTGCAGAGGAGTATATACAGCAGGGATGGTGGGGAAGAAGGCGCCCTCATCCTGTTCACACCCAAAGTGGAGGCAACATGTTTTCTTCCAAGCAGGGCCTGTAACCCAGGATCCATCACTTATGTATGGTGTCCATGGCAACCAGGCAATGGTATGGGATCCCATCTCACTGGAGAATTCCTTTTATGGCTCATTTCCGAAACCAGCATGGCCAGTCCAGGAGTCTGCCGGTTTCCAGTTGCCTAGCAACCAGCTCCTATGCTCTAGTCACTAGGAAAAGCAGACAGTTTTTTTTTTTTTAAAGAAAAGTGTTTGTCGTCAGAATCATATGTTACATTCCCTCTACTTTGTCTCTTTAGAATAAAATAATTAGTGTGTGATCAGGATGCGGGAAAGGGCAACTGCTCCCCGTTGTTAATGCCTCTGCCTGCTCCTGGCGGGCTGGTGCGGGCAGGGAGAGGGAGGAAAATGTTAGCATGCTTTCGGCTGGTAATTAAGCAGCGCGAGCCATCTGCACACTGAAAGCTCTACATTTTTCACCTCTCGTGGGGGCATCAAGTAAGTACCGGCCAGCACTCTGCGCTGTGTCCCCCTCCCCCAAGCCAGAAAGGCGGACTCCGCCCACAGGTGTCACTACCCAGCTCTCATGGGATCCCCTGGATAGTAGGGGGAAACTGGGTTTTAGGTAGAAAGGCCAGGAGATGTGGGAGTGCCCCGAGTTACGGGGGGGGGGGGCGGGGGGGTCCTTACCCCTTTGACTTTGAACTTGACTTTGGGCAAGTTTTGCAGACGTTTCCAGTTGTTACAACTGGTAGAGGTAGAAGGTGCTATTGACGCCCAGGGCGTGGACTTGAGAGATTGACACCCTATTCTGAAACGGGTAACACAGAAGTATCTATCCGCAGATGTCAAGATGCCAGGCTGAGAAGCCCTGACTTAGGGGAATGTGGAGACCCATCTGCCTTGTAAACAGCACTATCGCTGACTTGGAGGAATATTGACAAGGTAAAGGGTGGGACTGATCTAAATTCACTCAACAGACACAATTCCAAACCGAATTTCTGTCTGGCAGGAACTTCTCCCCTCCTGGGAGCTGGCTTAGCAAAATGGTAGAGCAGAGCCTTCTGGAGTTGGTGGCAGTGGAGGTGACCTCTGTCTGCATGGGAGTCCTCTCCCACTCCAAGGGTGGGAGCATTCATGTTACATACTGGCCTTGTTGCTTCTGTACCAGGGTCTCTTTGAGCCTCAGCTCAGAAGTGGACACGGAAATGTGTCTTGGCATAGTTATGGGAACACCCACAACCCCCACCTGGTCAGGCCCGCCAGTCCCCTTGTCTCTGTCCCAAGATTTCTCCCTGCTGGGGACTTGAACTTGAGAAGAAAGGAAACCATCAATCAGGTCAAAGGACAGATGGACCATTTCTGGAATCCCAGAGGCACTCTGAGAATAAATCTAGGCATGAAGGACAGAAACCATCAGATGTGAGGTAAGAGGCAAGTGTGTGGATTCAACTCCTCTGCCCGCTGTCTGTGTCTGACCTTGACTAGCAATTTAGCTAATTGAACAATTGCTTATCTATGAAACAGTTACTTTATAAGATTAAAAATAATGTCTATCAAAGTGCCTAGCTCTGTGCCTCATCCAAGGCAAGCACCTGAGGATGATAAGACACACATTCCTGTTGGCAGACTTTTTAAAAAGTAAAATGCACATGTGTGGACCAACCTAAGATCTTTCCTACAGTTGCTGTTGGTGAGATGAGGGCTGTGTGTTAAAAAGACACAACCATGGGAATCTACCCAAAGGATACAAAACACTCATTCAGATGGACACCTGTACTCAGATGTTTGTTGCAGCACCATTTACAACAGCCAGAATCTGGAAACAACCCAGAAGCCCCCAAACAGATGAATGGATCAGAAAGTTGTGGTACATGTACACGATGGAATATTATTCAGCAATCAAAACAGACAAAATGAATGCATGTGTGATAACATGGATGGACCTAGAAGGAATCATGAGAGCAGAAATAAGCCAGAAAGACAAAGAGCAATACTGATCTCATCTATATGTGGGCTATAGGGAAAACAAACAAAAAGACAAGGAAAATGTCAAATGAACAAACTGTCAGCAGAACTGAAGCATAGAGCGAGGGAAGGGGAAGGAAGGAAAATTGGGGGAGGAATGGGCACAAGAGATTAATACAATGGTTCATGGGTGACAAGGCGGTGGGAGAACCTCGGAGTAGACAATGATGTAAAATATATATACGTGTGTGTGTGTGTGTGTACAATCAATTGAAAAAAAGACACATCCAGCCTCCCTGTTGTCCAACCCCAACAGGGCATAGTGGTAACCTGTAATGGTTCCCTGTGAGGGTTCCAGCGGCAGTGGCATTGTGAGAGGAGTTCTGGCTTCTGAGATCAGATGAGATCGGTGCATTCTGGGTGGCATGGATGTAGCTTTGTCAGTGGCTTTGCAGTTTCCTCTGGGGTGGTAGGGAGGGGGGAGTAATCAGTTCCTTGCATTTAGCGAGCATGTTTTATTTGCTTGGATTCTAAGAATATTACAGAAAACTTCCTAGTTGTAATAAACTGGATTTTGGTTGATGCTCTCATTATCTTTCCCTTTTATCATTTTCTAGACTATAGCATATCATATCCGCCACCACCTTGGTTTCGTACAGATGTGCTCAGTCCTTTGAAACACCTTCCAAACTCCATTTTCCTCTTAACACATCAGCTCAAACTGCACTTTCTAGTCTGTTTCCCAAAAAGTAGGTCTGAAAGGTGGTTTTGTTTTTGTTCTTTATTCTTCCTAACAACTTCTAAAAGTTGATTAGCCTTGCGGGGCCGGGGTCTTGCAGCAAATGCCAGGCCCTTCGCCTGGTGACAACAGGTGGTCTGGAGTGGCAGCAGCTCATCTAACCGTGCACTTTCCCTCCCTGTTGTGCCCTCACCCCTAGGAGAGTTCCTCTGCCAAGGTGTTTGCCCAGTCTCCCAGCCTCACTTACTCTCAGCAGTTGGCTTCTTGAACAACCTGACAGCACCAGTCATCTCTGAAAGCTTAAGAGATTTTACTCTCTTCTGGAGTGTTCTGTGATCTCACCTAATTTTGCCCAGTCAACTTGGGATTGTGGTTCCAAACAAGCCTTTGCTAAAATCTTCCCCTCCACAGGGAATAATTAAATGATAAATATAGAGGCAGCTTCTCATCCTTCCCAAGAGAATTATGAAATCTTACCTGGAGGCCAGCACAACCAGGAAAGGAGGTGGAAGGGGATGTCTATCAGACGCACAAGTCCCAGTCCCCCGAATGTAGCAGGCAGGCACTTCATCCCTGAACATGCATCAAAAGCCAGAACCACAGTTACCCCAGGGTGACCAGAGGGTATGTGGGGACCAGAGCAGTGATACTGGAGGAGTCCCGGCTAGGGAGGGATCAGGGAGCAGCAACACACTTGGGATCCAGGTGACAGCTGGGAACATGAAGAAAAAGTTTCCACTAGAACCCCGAGACCAGGTGCGATTCTATGGAACCAAGCCATACAGCTGGCCTGGCTCAAAGGGTGGGATGGTTGGCAGCTGAAGGCAGATCCTTATAACTGAATTGGAGGGGAGAACGTAAACCAGAGGGTTGATACCATGTTGGACAGATTTCTTCCCTATTCCTGCAGTGATCATAGAAGGTCAGTGATCATGTTGAATGTGTGTTTGGGGATCAGCCGCTGTGTGGTCAGTCCTCCCATAAACCTCCTGTCAGTGCATTTCTGATAAGGTGTACCCAGGAAAACTCTTTTGTGAAAATACCAAGTTCGGGATTTTTGCAAAGGAGATGGCACATGAGTGTTTTTAAAACTCTAAAAATCCCTAATGTTTATAACTTTAGTTTTTGAAATTCAGTGTTTCTCCAACATAGTTAACAGGATCCTTTTGTTACATAACAACATCAAACATCTTGTGGACACACCTTGAGACACATTCTTCTAGAATATTCCTGACCTGGTGGGTGGGAGTTCCCAGGTCCTTCACAACTGTGCCCAAACACCTTCCTTTGTTGTATCTCAGACACATTGATTTCTCCTTGTACATGCCCAGTTCACATTTCCTTCTTTCTTGTTACAACAAGTGATTCATCATCTACCTCAAAAATGGCAAAAAAAATGCTGACTCATCTTCATTTCACCCCCATTTCTATAAATCCCTTACAGCCCACCTGATCTGTCTCTGCCATCCTGTTTTATAAATAATCCTTTCTCTCCTCTGCCCCCTGATAGCACAGTATCTATTATTTTTAGGTCAACTAGTACTTTCTCGTTTGTGTATACCTTTCTTACTCGGAGACAGAATCCATGTCTGATTTGTTTTCAGAATATAGCATATTTGTAGAACTGTTGCAGCAAGAAATATGATGCTGGGATCCTCCATGGCTTAAGCAACTAGTTTCTCAACACTAGGCCAGAAGGGACAGATACCTGGCTCCCTGGCACCAGCCCACACTTTCACCTGTGGTATTCATAGTGTGATGCCCCTGGACTCCAGACCACCTCAACAATCATGATCAGTGGTTCAGGGTGCACATGACAGGAAACCCAATTGCTGGCACCCATTTGGACATTTCTACAGAGTGAAGGTTAGGAGAATAAGCCAGGAAGAAAATGAGACATATTGAATGGTTTCGCTTATATGAGAAAAAGGGAAAACAGACAAGAAAAATTAAAAACTAACTTTCAGCAGAATTGAAGCACAGAGCATGAGAGGCAGGGATGGGGGGTGGGGAAATGGAGGTAGAAGGGGGCACAAAGGATTAAAATGATTGTTCAGGGGTGATAAGGTAGAAGGTGGTGGGAGAACCCTGGGGTAGATAAGGACATAAGAAAAATTGTACCCGCAAAATATAAAAAAATAATTAAGGAGAGAAAAAAAAGTAGAACTTAGCAAGTTGAATAAGGGAGCTGTTAATGATACCGACCAGGAGTGTCCATATAGAACAACTAGCAAAACTATTCATCACACTTTCATGTTCCTATCTAGTCTCAAAGCTAATTATTTGTATAATTAACGTGTTGCCCAATGCAAATAATTGATGAGCCTGGCTTCTTGGAATGAAACATGAGTCTTGTAAAATGCAAATAGCTGTGAACTATGGCTCCTTTACTGAGAACTAGGGTTCCTTTACTTCAGCCTTCTCATAGGGCAATGCCTGTCAATTAAACAAACAATGGGAGTATAATCCCTTGATGTCAAAAAAAGAAAACAAGATATTATGGTGCGTGTTTAAATGCATAGAAAAAGCAGAGGAGTTAATTTTCACTCTCCTTTCTGACTGTGGCCTGGAGCATGTTACTCATGTGGCTTTTAAATCTGTTTCCTTGCTTATAAAATGGGTATAACAGCCACCCCCAGCTCAGAGTTATGGAAAGTAAACATGTTAACTCATTTGGAAAGAGTACACAATAAATATGAGCCATTTGTTTTCATTTAATATTGATTAGATTTTTTTTAGAGGAAAGGGACCATATGTAAGTGTTTTTGCCTTCATACCATCTCTGCGGGGAAAAGAATAGGTAGGCAAGACCACTCAAACACTCTGCCACAATTAACTAGTCATAACTAACAGGTATGTAGCCTCACTGAACCTAAACTTGCTTGGATGTTTGCTCTTGAATCCAAGCATTTTTTGCGATGGACATTCTGGAGAACATTTGTTCCTACAGGATCCAGTCTAATGGAAATCAAATATTCAGCATCAGAATTGGTGTTCTCCACTGGTCTGTTCTTCTGGTTTAAGTAATAAATAATAAAAAGCTGATTCATCTGCACTTCAGCTTCTCCAGAAAATTTAGACAGTAAGGTCGTTGCTTTCTGTAATTAAACAAGGCAGCCATGTGTACACCTATTTTTTCCTGGGGGCTCTCAAACAATGCTAAGGTTTCCCCTCATTATGGAGTAGTTACTGTGAGAGCTGGCTTCCGGTCACTTTCAAACATTTATGTGCCAGAAGAAAAACTACATGGGAACCAACATTCCCTTTTGTAGGATTTCCCAGTGGCACTGAGAGCATTCATGTTTTAGAAACACAAGTTGTAACAAAAATGTGCTGAGTTTCTCCTGCCAATTGTAGGGGTGGGCACTACATGTCAACCCTGTGGCTTCCTGCATCTTCATGTGGGTGGGCCACCTTATCTTTGAGACTCAGGGACTTAAAAACTTAAGGCTGCAGGCAGGTGATTTAAAGTAGCAACACCAGGGTTCTTCACGATTCTTGCTCTTTGAGACTATGCTGCCCTGCAAGGATGAATGGAGTCAGGAAAGCAGACATAGTCCTGGCAGGGGGAGGAGGGAAAACCCAATTCTGAACCACAGTCACTAAAGTTTAATCCTCCTAACAACCCTGCTACTTGAGTATTTGTCCACCACGTTACTAATGAAGAGACTAAAGTTCACAGGTGTTATCATTGGTTCATAGTAGAGTCAGGATCCAACTCTAGACCTGCCCACTTCCCCAAGTTGGGTATTTCTCCCTAAATCCTGTTTAAGTTTAAAGACAACATTCCTGGACTGTCTTGAGTCTATCAGCTTGTTTTAAAACACAAACCAACAACAACAAAAAAACTGCGTTGAATGTCCCCATCCTTTCATTTCACTTTGTACACAGTTGCAGTTCATCCTCATAAATGCCATTTAACAAACACAGCCAACAGCAATAGTCTTTTCTTTCTGTAGTTTGTGTATTTATTTTGCTATTTAAATTTACATGTCCCAGAAGAATCAAGATAATGATTCACGAGTGATGTGGTGGTAGAAGAACCTTGGAGTCCACAGTGATGTAAAAAATGTGTGTAATCAATAAAAAATAAATAAATGTCCCAGAAGAGCAGTTTTAACTTGAAAAATATTACCTATGTAGGATCTAAGTAAAGGAATTTATTAGATAGGATGTCATTTATAGATCTTATTAATATATTATTTACATTGTAGTAAAAATTGATCACAAGGAAGTAACTTTTACATGACTATAATGTAATTATCTTAATATAAAATTTGATATGTTTTTATAAGGAAATGTGATATCTCACTGATTAGAAAGCTAAATAAAATTATGAGAACAATGTATGAACAAAATGAGAAGGTCAAAGAAGCAGAAATCATCCAAAAAAAAAAAAAACACCAAAGATCCTAGAACTGAAAAATACAATAACTGAAGAATTCAACAGAGTTTTAAAACTCTTAACACTGAGAAGAAGGTGCCCCAAAACAGATGACTGGATGAAAAAAATGTAGTATATATGCATGATGGAATATTACTCATCAATTAAGAATGACAAACTCGACAATTTTATGACAACATGGATGTACTTAGAAGGACTCATAGCAGTAGCAAGTCAAAAAAGAGAAAGACAGAAGTCAAATGGTTTCACTAATTTATGGGACATAATGAAAAGAAGTAAACAAAAGCCATGAGGAAAAGACAAAACAACCTAAGCACCAAACTGAAGCGCACAACTATGGGCAGGAGGGAAAGGGAGGAATAGTAGGGGGGGAGGGTAAATCCCTGGGATTGCAATGATGTGAAATTTATATTTAAATAAATTTTTTAAAAACACTGAGAAGAATGCAATAGAGTTCTGTTCCACAATACAGAAGAATCACTGATCTTTGACAGAACATTTGAAATTATCTACTCAGAGGAACAAAAAGCAAAAATACAGAAAGGAACCTATGGGACTTATAGGACACAATCAAGAGAAACAATATTCATATTATGGGAATTCCAGGTAGAGAAGAAAAAGTTCAGAAAGTTTATTTAAAGCAGAGTATTTGAAAACTTAAATCTTGAGAGGGAAATAGCCAAATATATGAGGACCAAGAAATCCTAAAGAGGTTGAGCCCAAAATAGACTCACAGTGAATCACATAACTGCCAAAAGTCAAAGACAAATGAAGTTGCAAAGATATCACCATAAGACAACTGTCAGCTTTTGCAGCAGAATATTTTCAGGCTATGAAATATTGGAATATGAATATATTATTGAAAGAGAGCTATCAACCAAGAATTCTATATCTGGCAAAACTGTCCTTCAAAAATGGAGAAAGACTTTTCTTCAACAAAGAAAAGCTGATCTGCCTTGCAAGAACTACTAAAGGGAGTCCTTTGAGTAGAAGTGAAAGAATATTAATATCATAAAAATATAGAAAGGCAGTACAAAACTCACTGGTAGTTGAAAATATATAGTCAGTTAGATTCTATAGCATGGTAATAGTGATGCAAAATTCATTTTTAAGAAGCTAAACATAATAACCATGACTACAATAATCTGCTTTGAGTATAAAGTATAAAACTTTTGCAAACTATAGCATTAATGAGAAGTAAAAATGTACAACTTAGAACACAATTAAAATTATCAGTTTAAAATTTAAGATTTTATGTAAGTCTCATGGTAATCACAAGCTGAAAAACAGCAGTAATTACAGAAGTGTATAAGGAAATCAAAACATTGATATAAAAAAGGCTTCATAACAAAGGGTAGGAGGATAGGAAACAAACATTGAAGCTACAAGACAGTCAATAAACAATCAACAAAACAGTAATACAAGTTTTTGCTTAACAATGATTACTTTAAAGTTAAGTAGATTAAATTCTATGAAAGATACAGAATGATTGCATGGATAAACAAGAGCTAATATATTGCCTATAAGAGACTTCAGTTAGAGACACATGGAAGGGATGGTAAAATAATATTCAAGAATATGGTAATCATCCTTCCACCCCTGCCAATAAAAGTGGGGACAGCTATACTTAGATCAAACAAAATAGAATTTAAACTGAAAATGGTTAAAAAAACAAAGGTATAAAATGATGAAGAGTTCAATCCATTAAGAAGAACAGCTGTGAATATTGATTTGTGCAACACTGAAGCACCTGAATATATAAAGTAAAAACAGCTAGAAAGAGAATTAAATAGCAATACTGTAATTGGCAATTTTAAATCCCACTCTCAACAATGAAAAGGAAATATATTTAAATGGTACCAGAGACCTAACAGATATACACTGACCATTCTGACAGAATGCACGAAACAGAATATGAATAGACCATATGTTGAGCCATAGAAAATTCAAAAAGATTCTATTATACCATTTATTTTCTCTGATCACAATAGTACAAAACTGAAGATCAGTAACAGGGAAACTCACAGAAAACACTCCCTTTAGGGAAATAATCTTGAGATGAGTGAAAACTGAAACAAAGTAAAGAAAGTGAAGTTAATAAAGCAAGGCAGAGGTAAGTTCATAGTCATAAATGCCTACAGTAAGCAGCTAGAAAGATCTCAAACAACCTGATTCTATGCCTTAAGGAGCTCAGGAATAAATATAACTAAGGAGGTAAAAGATCTCTACACTGAAAACCAGAAGACATTGATGAAAGGAACTGAAGATCACAAAGGAATGAAAAAGTATGCCATGTTCATGAATTGGAAGAACTAATACTGTTACAATTTCCATGCTACCAAAAACCCTCTACAGGGTATACACAATCCCTATTAAGCACTTTTTACACAAATGGAGAAAATCCTAAAATTTATATGGAACCGCAGAAGAGCCCCCAATAGCCAAAGCAATTCTGAAAAAAAGCAGGAGCCATCATGTTTCCTCATTTCAAACTATATTATAAAGCTATATTAGTCAAAAGAATATTGTATTAACATAAAAACACACGTGGCTCAATGGAGAATCAAGAGCCCCCAAGTAAACTCACAACCATATGGTCAATAAATATTTGACAAAAGTACCAAGACTATTCAGGTGAATATTTTCTTCAAGAAACGGTGCTGGGAAATAGGATGTTCACATGTTAAAGACATTAGACACCTACTCACACCACTTTAAATTCCTTTTAACTCAAAATGGATTAAAGAACTAAATCTAAGACCAGAAACCATAATTAAGACTACTGGAAGGAAAAAGGATAAAAGCTTTTTGACATGGGCCTTAGAGGTGTTTTTTTTTTTATATGATACCTATAGTACTAATAATGGAAAAGCAGATGACACCACACTCCAAAGCTTCTGCATAGCAAGAATAATCCACCAAATGAAAAGATAGCCTATGGAATGGAAAAATAATTGCAAACAGATCTAATAAAGAGCTAGTATATAAAATATATGCGGAACTCAGACAACTCAATAGCAAACAATAACCCAAAACCCAAATAATCTGATTTAAAAATGGGCAAAGACCTGAAGAGACATTTTCTCAAAGATGGTGTACAGATGGCCACCAATTTAATGAGTGTTGATATATGCGGTTTTTATATTAGCAGACACTTAGTAAAAGGTATGGGAAGCTATCTATGGGGGAGATAAAGTGGATAGAGGATCTGGAAAAGTGAAGCGATGTCTAACAACAAAGAGGAGGAGAGATTGAAGGGGCCAGAAGAGCTGGGTGGGGCGGGGGGATGCAATGATTAACATCGGGATTCTGAGGGTCATGATGATCGAAGCCAGTGGACTGAACCCGAGACATGGGGGAACAATTCTTTTAAGAAGGAATTTAGGGGCGGGTTTAGTTCTCACCAGATGTATACACACAAAGGAGACCAGGAGAGATTCTTCATTCGACTTGGGAGTGTGTTTGGAGCAGGGGAGCGCACTACTGGTACACCCTTCATGGGAGAGCAGTCCGTCTCTATTAGGGGAAGTTGTCCTCTTCCACGGAGTGCGCAGCTTTGGGAGGGACACACATGGAGTGGTGAGGGAGGAAGGGGACACCAGCCAGATCAGCGGAATCAACCCTGGTTATCAATGGGCTGGCAGAGCAGGGCGTGGTGGCGCGTGCCTGTTGTCCAAGCCCTGGGAGGCAAGAGGCTTGGGATCGCTTGAATTCACGGGTTAGAGACTACCCCGGGCAACAGAGTGAGACCTGGTCTTGAAAAAGCAACCAGGTGCCATGGCGGGTGCCTATAATCCCAGCTACCTGGGAGGCTGAGGTTGGGAATTGCTTGAGTCCATGGTACTCTGGACAACATAGTGAGACCTAGTCTCAAAAAAAAATGGGGTAACAGATGTCACAGCCAGATTACCCTCACATCCTTTTTAAGCTAATTTGGGCCACATACCATGGCTTATGCTTATTTTGTCCTTTGCACCGTATAACTCAGTCCTTAGCCCAATAAATGCCTTTTAATTCATTAAGTCCATAAGAAATAGCCTAATTTTTGTGTTGATAGTAGTGGTAAAGAGAAAATGGGTTTTATGGATCCCTCTTGTACTACTATACTAAAAAATTCTTCTTCAATCTTCATTATAAAAGTAATATTCTAATAAAATTACAAAGAAATTCAGATAACCCTTATTCCCATATCTGTACAAAATCACAATATTTTGTGATTAGCTTATTTTCACTTCATACAAAATTGAAACTATTGTACATAGCTTTTGTATCTTACCTTTTTAACCTAATGCTATATTGAAATGTTTTTATATTTGCTTTGAAAACAAGACTTGAATGGCTATATAACCTTATAAACCAATAAATCTATCATCATATATTTGTTCCCTGGTTTTGGCCATTTATTTAAAATTTTTCCTTTTATGTGATAAATTCTCACTGCTTAGGATTCATTTCCATGGATAGGATTATTGGATGAAGTCATTGTCAACTAGCTTGCTTAATTAAAGATTCCAGAAAAATTTGGCCACTTCTCTTACAGTAACATTCTGCTGTGCATGTATTGCTGATAAAGTCCTAACCACATTTAAGTTTAAAATGAGTCTTAATTTGTGATTATTAGGAAACTTTATATTTTAAAATCTGGCTATTGACATTTGTATTCTGCTTTTGCCACTTTTCAGTTAGTCCTTTGCCCAATTTCTTTTCTGAGCCAGCAGCTGTGTTTTAACCCTTACTTTACAAGGAAAACCCTTACTTTACAAGGAACTTTAAACATTAAGTTGTTAACCTTTTCCATCATGATTGACAGAGTTCTGCATCATTTAATACTGCCTTTTTAACCTTTTTGTGGTTTCAGGAATACAGAAGTCTAATGTAACCAAATCTGTCTTATTGTATCATAACTGTTGTTTTTATTTATTTTAAGCTATTTTAAAATTTTCTGGAATATAAGTGTTAAAGCTCTGATTGAAAATGTATAGCCAGCTATACATTCCCCCCCCCCCCAAATAATGAATTTCCCACAGTATGAATTGCTCAGTATTCTTTACATTCCCTCATTAATGTGAGATGCACTTTTCATTGCCGAATACACTCAGCATATCCACATATCCTGGAGAAGTGGTTCTTAGTATTTTTTTTTCTGTTTCTACAAATCCAAACTCACAACATTGATGGTGGCAGAGTGTGTGTGGAGGGGGAGCATTGTTTTCAAAGTCTCCTAATCTGTTTCATGGATTTAAATTCTTGTGGGTTTTCTGTTATAGTTTTATAGTTGCTTTCATTTCTGATAGCCTCCCTTCCTTTCTTCCCCTACATATTTATTCATCATTTTTACCTGGTTATTTTTTATGTGAACTTTAAGTGTTCTTATTGAGTTCTTTGTTTAAGACAGTAATTTTAGTTGCCTTACATGGATATGTTAATTTGTAAAACATTGGCTTGTCCTTCCTTCATATTTAGACATTTTTCAGTAAAATTGCATGCTTTTCTTCAAATCAGGGCTTAGCCTATTTTTATCAGAACCCAACTTTTATTTTTACCATCACTCTGTTCTATTCCAGCCAGCTTCAGCATCTTTCCATCATTTCATGCCACCAGCCTGGGGTAGACCAGTAAGCTTTGAAATCACCTGAAGAATTTTTTTAAAAACAGATTTTTTGGTTTAGTAGTTCAGGGGTTGAACCCAAGAACTTGCATTTCTAACAGATCCCCAAGTTATGCTGTTCCTGGTCTAGAGATTCTACTTGAGAAACTGCCGGTCTAAACTAGCACTCTCAAAATGTAACATGCATTCAAGAACTCAACTATCTTGTTCAATATGATTCAAGATGGGTGTGATGGTACATGTCTGTAATCCCAGCTACCAGGGAGGTTGAGGCTAGGGATCACTTGAGTCCGTGGGTTCAAGACTACCCTGGGCAACATAGCGAGACATAGTCTTAAAAGACACACACACACACACACACACACACACACACACACACACACATATATATATATAATTCACTTGATCTTTTCCTGGACCTGAGATTCTACATTTCTTGGTAGATGTGTTGCCATTAGTGTACATACCACAGCTTGAATAATAAGTGAATAGAATAAAGAGAATGGGCTTGGTAATAAGCTTGAATTCTGGTCTACAATTACTAACTGAATGGCCTTGAGCAAGTAAGTTATTCAACCATTCTTTGCCCCAGTTTGTTATTTACAAGATGCTTCATATTAAATCAAGAATAAACCCTGTTTTATGAAATAATACTCCCTGGCACATAGTACTTACTACATATTTGTTCTCTGCCTCATAACTCAGATTGGCATCTGCCCTACAGAACACTGAATTCTGTGCTAGAGGGAAACACAAACTCTAGAGCTTATGTTTACAGTTAACACTTGCAAGCACCTCACTTGAATCTCCAAGGTCTTTCTCAGACTGGTTGCCATTGAGAAGTTCTTTAGTGTTTTGTGATCAGATAAATTTGGAAAACAGATCCTTATTTCATTTCCCTCTTTGCAATTCATAATGCACATGAACATATTGTAAAATTCTATATTAAAAACCCTAATTTTCTTAAAGAGATGGTTTTCATTTATCAAATTTCTACTTTTTAATTTCTGTTTTGCCGCTGAGATTTTTCTATCTTTTCATTTATCATGAGTAGATTGTCTTTAATATCATTGGATATATTTATAAAAAACAGCTTCAAATTTCTTGTCTGCTAATTCCATTATCTCAGTCTCTAGAGTTGGTCTTTGTTGATTCTTTTCTCTTCTGTGAGAGTCACATTTTCCTTTTTCATTGTATGCTGGGTAATTTTGAGAGCTTGTTTGGAGGTTCTAGCAGGGGAGCGCAGCTACTCGTATACCCTCGACCGAAGAACGGTCCGTCTCTATTCGGGGAAGGCCGTCCTCTTCGACCGAGCGCGCAGCTTCGGGAGGGACGCACATGGAGCGGTGAGGGAGGAAGGGGACACCCGCCTAGCCAGCCAGATCAGCCGAATCAACCCTGGCG
>PVHY01008508.1:0-11121 GCA_004024945.1 Uropsilus gracilis | reverse complement strand
TGCTGGGTAATTTTGGATTACATCCTGGACATCATGAATGATTCATTGTAGAAAGTCTAAGTTTTATTATGTTCCTTTAAAGAGTTTTCCGTTTTTGTTTTCGCACAACGATAACTTGTCTGGACTCAAACTGCAGACTCTTATCTTCCTTGAAGAAAGCATAAACTAAAATCTTTTTATTTTAATCTTAGTAGGACTGTTTTGAGCATGTCCCTTGCCGTGGAGGGTTCAGACAGCTGTCAGTGACCCAGGCAGAGTTTACACATAGAATTTGTGCTCTGATTTCCTGGCTCTCATTTGTTTTCTTTTTTAAAAATTATTATTATTTTTAATTTTTTCATTTTTAGAGACTACGTCTCGCTATGTTGCCTGGGGTAGTCCTGATCCCGTGGACTCAAATGATCCCCAGCCTCAGCTTCCCAGGTAGCTGGGGTTATAGGCGCATGCCACCACACCCAGCTATTTTTCGAGACTGGGTCTCGCTGTGTTGCCCCGGGGTAGAATCGAACCCAGGAACTCAATCCCTGGCCTCTTGGCCTCCCAGCACTGGGATTACAGATGTGCACCCCCACACCCGGCTCCTGGCTCTCCTTTTGAGATGACTTCCATTTTCTAGATGCTTTGGTCAGCTGAACTGAATCTCCTAGATCTTCAAGTAACTATTACTGAGATTCCGTTTACATCTTAACCACTCTGGCTGCCATAACTGTCTATAGGCCTGCTCTACAAAAAGGTCAAAGGTTGTAAAAATAGGAATTCATTCAATGCTATGCCTTCCTTCCCACTGTTAACGTACCTTCAGTATCTGCCTTCTTTTGATCCTGTTCTAGTATTTCCATGTAGATGTTTATATTTTGAGAATCTTTATATTTATTGGGCATTTCCTTTTTATCATGTGGACTCACATGAGCTACTTGGCAATTACCAGAAGTGAAACCTGTGTTATTTTCTTAAATCCCTAACGAGAGTCTTCATTTGGCAACTTGATATAAACGTGTTAGCAAATAGTATTTCATGGAACTTATTTTGGGAGATGCTATGTAATATTTTTATCCTGGGAAGCTGAAAAAATGACAATAAAATGAACAGATTAAGCAGCAAAATGCTTTTTTTGAGTAAAAGATGATGGAAATAAACTTTAAAATGCATTTAAAAAGCCATTTTTTTTTGTTTTACTCTCTAAGTAACATTCTATGGGAGAATAATGTTGGTTTTCAATGGCATTGCTCTTAGAAATAATATGCACCCCTAAATTACTGAATTTCTCTTCATCTACTAGCAAAAGAGACCTACTCCTTTCTCTCAAGACTTCTGGAACCCATTTATATTGTCAAATGTTATCTAATTTCAGAGTTAAAAAACAAAGGGTTTGGGAGCATTAAGGCCCATAATTGTTCTGCTTAAAGTTCTTAGGTACCAAAGTTGAGAGCTGGCTAAATGGGTCTCCACAAAGAAAAGAATAATATCAAGTACTAACAACATCCACAGCCACAGTCAAATGGTTCTAATAATTACTGTGGTTTTCCCCATCTTCTTATTTTATTAGAAAAGGCGTTTAAATAATTTGACATTAGAATACGATGTGGGATAAGTATAAATTCAGTCTAACCTACACCTATTGTATTTTTAACGATAATGGATGTAAAAGTAATTAAGATAAAATGAAACCATGATCTCTGTTGTCTAGACAAATAAAGCAAGGTAAAGTGTCATTTTTGTCACCATGAAAATTGTTTAATCTCCCACTATGATTTTACCATCCAGTGGATTTTATTCTATTTCTCTGAATGTTGCAAATGGTATGCTAAAATGAATATGGGGGGGGGGGATACTCAGCTTAAGAATCAGACACCCAGGTCTCAGTAATTCTGCAGTACTGTGCAAATTAAATTTGGTGACATTCATGATATACTGTATATAAAGTACCCACTTTATGTGAGTGTGTGTGGGGAGTGCCTAGATTGGAACAGCACACACACACACACACACACACACACACACACATACACACACACTGTTCATTTTCTCCTCCTATCTGTTTTCCTGGGACCACAAGACTTTCTTTGACATCAAATAGGAACTTTCCTTTTTAACTTCAGCCAGGCAACAGAATGAAAGAAATGTGTCTTTCTGTTGATGAACTCAGCTAGGATTCCAAACAGAACCCAAGATCCCAAAAGGTGAACTCAATCATGTAACATTTTCCACCCAATCTTCTATGTACCTGATGAGAATAGTTCTCGCATTGCGTTTACCATTATTGTCGCTGTCAAAATAGCATTTATACCAAATAAATATGTATAAAGTGCTTTCTATTAAATTTACTTTGGGGTGAAATAGATGGACACTTTTAGAGGAAATCAATCCTTCTTATAGAGGATGAGGATGTTGATCTTATGGGCCTCTTCCTGAGAATGAAGTCTCATCCCTGCTTCATCAGCGTTTGGTACAACGGGACAGTCTGAGGTCTGGAGGTTTCTGTCTGTGTCCTAATTCATTTCCCAGTGCTTCATTTGACCTTCACTCTTTGCCCCTGTTATACAAACCAGTGCATCTGAGACAAAACCAGTAGGGTGTCAGGAGCCCAGGACTGTCTCCAATCTAAGCACCCCACATAGGTCAAGCTTTTCAAGATTGCCATGAAAAACAAAGCCATCCATGATGGTCTGTTGTGGAAGAGGCCATTGGTCACTCATCTCTCAAATGGGGTGGAATAAAAGACAGGAGGCATGGGGGCTGGGAGGGGGCGTTGATAGAAGGAAATTACCAGACAGCTGGTTGGGCCATGGAGCTCCCCATCCACAGATCCTACCTGTGGTTAGATCACAACGCACACACGTCCTCAGGTTGCTGAAGGAACAATCATGTGCTGGCTGCATTCTGCTGGTTGGAATTGGAATAAAATAAGCTTGACCCAAACCTGTTTTTTTCTGCAGTTCCAAGTGTCAGCACCAGAGGAAATTGATAGTAACCATTGTCTATGGGCTTTTGTGAGCGCCTCTTTTCTGCTGTGCTGGGCTCCATAATTACCACAGCCCTTGAGGATGCTTAGCGTCAATGGGAGTCATTTCACATCCCCTCCGTTTACTGAAAAGATGTGAAAATTGATCTTGGTTCTGTGGAAGCTCTGGACCCAGTGTGCAGACAAGCGCCTTGGAAACCAATATGTGCCTGTCGTTGTTTTCATTAGGTGTTGCTGTCGTCCAGCCTCCAGGGAAATGAACTCAAGTCCCGTTTTGTTTTGTTTTTTTCCCTGTTGAAGTTCAGATATGTTCCCAGTGTGGTGACGTCGCCTGTCAGTTTCATTGTTAAGTTTCTGTAGTCCTTGTCAAGTCCTGGGTTGGCCCCCCAGAAGAGCACAGTTCAGTTTTCACACACACACACACACACACACACACACACACACACACCCATCCCCAGGGGACACGTAATTGACACTGCTAAGGAGGAATTCATCCTTCCAACACTGCTTTTTTTTTTTTTTTTTTTTGCTTGATGGTTCCCATAGTCTCCTCAAAGGGGCAGCAAAATTAGCCTTAACTAGTATTTCTTGGAGCACTTTTAACAACAGCAATAAGGCCAAAACTTCTCATCTTGACAGAAGTGGTTTCTTTACAACTTGTTTTCATCTTGCCAGAATAAGCAAGAAACTTAAAATGTGTTTTCATTATAGCTAAAGACTATGTTTCAGCTGATATCTCCTGCAAGGGAAGAATAATCTGCAAACTATTATGTTTTTCTTTAAACTCTGTGCTTCCAAGGCAAGTAAGGTCGTTTGTTTGTTTGTGAAGGATTTCAGCTTCTAGGAGCTCAATTAACATCTCCATTCTGAACCAGAATGGAGACTTTGACACTGATGTTCCCTGACCAGGAACTGAAATCAAGATGAAACTCTTCATCTTCAAAATTAACCCTGGAAGCAGAAGGCTAAATCAAGCCATGAAACAAAACTGTTTTCTGAGTCTTCTTCCCTGGCAGGTGACATTCGCCCGCCTTTGATCTACAGACATGATATCATCTATGGGGTATGCCCAGAGCCAAACTGCATTCTTTTGGCCCAAACTGTGGTTTTGTGCAGCCTTACAGATCCAGGCTGAATAGCTTCAGAGTTGGCCTGCGTCTCCACAGACAAACAGGTCAGAGCAGATTTGAGTTACGAAACTCCAGACAGAGCCTCTACCCCCGGCCAGCAGGAGAGTTTACATTTGTCAATTACTTCCTTCAGAGCCCGGCTCAAGACTCTTTTCCTTCCAGACTCCCTCTTCTGCAAAGGCACCTCACTCAGCCATTCTCTCGGACCCCTTCTGCTGAGGCCTCAGCTGATCCTCTTTGTCCTGAGCTGCCCTATGTTCAGCAGGTTCACCTGGGGATCATTCTGGACATTTTTACTTTATCTTTCAGCTCCATTAAAAGTGCCTAGAAAGTAGGGCCTGTCGACTGTTCTTTTGTGTATTTCTCCAGCACTTGCCTCTGGTGCTCCTGGAAAATCATTTCTTAATAACAGAGGAATGTCTTGTGGTTGTGGCATTGGGGTGGGGAGCCTGCCTTGTGTTCCTGGAAAGCCAGGCGCCCTGCTTCCACATCATGGTTTTCCCCATGATGAGTCCTTCTGCTCTGACCCCAGGAATCTGTCAGGAGTGTCTCTTAACACAGGTGGATTTGACTTTTCAAAGGTTGTACCACCTACCTTCAGAGAGGGGAGAGGGGGAGGGATGGGAGGGTGATGTTTGTGTGTGGTGATAGCCAGTGCAAAGCAGATGGTTCCTGGAGGCCTGGGAGCCAACTCGGGAGCCTGTGGGAAGACAGTGAGGAAGGAACAAGTGGCTGGGGCTGGTTACAGAGGCATCCTGTAATAGGGGGAGGAGGAGTGCAGCAAAGGAGCACCAGTGCCCTCCACTCCCAGCCCCACATCCATGCAGCTGCTTTGGACTACAAGTCCCAGAATGCCTTGCTGACTCCTGAGCAACATGCTGTTGGGACTGAGGGCCGAGCTGAGTGGACTCTTAACAGGGAAGGTAGATGGTTCTCTCTCTTGTTCCTCCCTGGCCACTTCAGCCACCTGTTTCCCTTGTTCCCTCACCAAAAGGTGCCTTATGTGTGTGGCAAGCTTTTGGACCTCGGTGGCCCCGCTCCAGGCCAATCCTGTTGGTTCTGATATTTGTGCACAAGGGGAAGGGAACTAGAGGGGCTTCACTGGGAGACTAATCTCTTCACTCTACACAGAGATTCTGTTAAAGATTTTTCTCACTGTTTCCTCTTGTCTTTGTGTGCACAGATGGCTGGACCCCTTTAGAGCATGCAAGTCTGGGGGTGCCTCAGTCACCCCCTAACAAGCTCTTCTCAAGAGGCTCAGGTTGGGAGGGGTCAGGGAAATTTAGGAAAATGTTCCAATTTCATGCTGACTTGAAGAATGGTCAGAGGTATAGTTAAAGCATCTCTAAACTCAAGATGTAAGGCCTCCCCTCTCCCCAGGGATATATGTCCAGGTGCTGGGGAACAGGGAGCCCCAAGGTATACGAAACCCTTTTTCTGCAAAGCCTATTTCACAAAACAATTTGGGAATCTTTCAATTGCAAAAAAGTTAGTTTAAGCAAACTCATTCCCTTTTTTGGAGAGGGGTTTACTTGCTGGGATGCCTAGGAAGCTAAAGGTAGGGCTAGATACAGGTGCTCAGCGATGATGTCATAGCTCTAACTCTCCTTCCACCTCTCTGTTCTGCCTGGTCTCACTCTATGTGTAAGCTTCCTCCATGTTGTTGTTAAGCTGAGTGCTGACAACCCCAGAGCCTTTTTTACTTTGCTTAGGTACCCACAAGAACTACTAGAACTACTACTTTTTCCTTATATCCATATAGACTGGTTAGACCCTGCTGGAGGTGTAAGCAGCTTGCCTTGTGACCAGGGTCAGCACCATTATGACCTGTGAGCTGTGATGCACTGGGAGGCTGATTTCCTCTAAGAAAAGGATGCTAGAAGACAACGTTCTGTCTTAGCATTGATGGTCAGATCATTTTAACCTTTTTTTCTATTCAGACAAACCTACTTTAGGCTATCAGCAGGGTTGAAGTACATGGCTCACTCTTTTCTGCTGATAATGGAACTTTGATGAAAAAAGTTTGAAGATCAATATACACATCTTTTCAAGCCCACAGCCACTGGATATCATCACAATGGATGGCTGGTTTTCAGAGGGAAGCCCGACACTGTGCAAATGTTATAAAACTGTAAGGCCCGTGTTTCCAATTTCAAGGACAACATTAATTCCCTTGCTCTGTGTGCCTGGATGGTGGGCTGTCAGATGGTGGGCTGCTGTAAGAGGAGCAAGGCGTGCTAGTGTCACCCATCTTCACCCCAGTAAAGTGCATACCCCAGAAAGTGATAGAAGGGCATGGAGGAGACCACGGAAGTCACAGGAAAATGTGCAAGTCAGAAGAGAAAATCAGTGTGGCTAGCCACCTGCTCCTATCAGCACACCTGGCAGCCAGTGCCCTGATCTGACCTGCACCTGTTGACCTGGCCAGCACCCAGCCTGCTGTGGTTTATGCTCCCCAAGCAGAGGTAACACCAGAACAGAGTGGCAGACACTGTCAGCAAGCCACCCCGGCCCTCTGCTCTACCCCTTCAGCTATAGAGCTATGACTTCCCATCGCCAGCAGCTGCATTTCCTGGCCACGGCTTGGACCCTTCCTGGAGGCACCTGGCCTGGGTGTCATGCCCCTGTGCGGACCTGTGCCTGCTAGAGCTGCCCAGCCCCCATCCCTTGGACAGGATCACTCTGAAGCATGCCCTACACTCACTCTCAGATGTGCTCAACTCCAGTTGCTCAATAGCATTCGTGGCTTATTGTCTGCCTTTCCTTCCTGGTTCCACCCACTCCCATACTTACACCACTTAAATAAACCACTTGCACTTGAATCGTTATCTCAGTCAACGTCTGGAGAAACCCAAGCCAGGATGGAGCTTTCAGATAAAGTCCCCAGTCCCTGCCTTTTACTGAGGGACTTCTCTCGGGGGCTTGGATAGCCCTGGTGGCCTTATTTGAAAATATCCATTAGTGTCTTTGCAGGTTCATTTGGTTCTAATCCATATGATGTTAATGCTATTCTGCAATTATGGAACTACCTGGGGCTCCAATATGGTCCTCTAATACTCTGTCGTTTATTTATTGTTGTACAGGAGCCAACAATAATCATAATAACCCCTTATTATTACAGTTCACGCATCTTGAGTGGTATTGCCTGAACTACACTGGGGGTGCCTATGTCTAGGCAATAAACTAGGGCTCCCTTACAGGCTGAGCTTAGTAGGGCAACTGCTCCATGTATCTTTCCTTCCCTCCTGGGACCGCCCGCCATTCTCCTCAACAATGGCAGAGGTAGAAAAGTAAATGTCCAATTAAGCAAGTGATTTTTAAAGCCTCTGTTTGCATCCTATATATGACTGTTCCTTTGACCCAAGTCAATCAGATGAGCACATCAGAGTCAAAGGGTAACACTCTCAGAGTAAAGAACACATCCCTCCTGGGGGAGGGGAGACTGCAAGAGCTGAGGAGAAAATGGGGGAGGAGGGTGAGGAAGGAGACCACCTCTCCCCAACATCTATACCTCGGCCCTCCTACATCTCCACCTTTCTTGCTCTCTTCCCCCCGGGTGAGCTCTGCAGGCAACACATCACTGTTACCACCGTTTCCAGCTTGACTCAACTAAGTGCTGACTTGCCTCTTTTCCTTAAGAAGAGCTTCTGCTTTTTCTTTTATGCAATTAACCTATTTTTATGATTGCAAATGGATCCAGTAAAGGCGCCCACCTGAACTTGCCTCCAACTGGACTGGATTCCAAGTGCCATTCAATTGCTGAGCCATGAGGCGGGTCACCAGTCAGCCGGCAGGGTCAGTGCTGCAAGACAGCACACGTTACCAGAAGGGTTTCACTGGAGGATTTCTTCACATGATCGTTCTGACAGCCTGAGTCCTGAAACTTGACATCTTCTGTCCTCAGCCCTTCCCAGACAGGCTGACCCGGCAGTGAAATGGAAACATCTACCACCAGCGTTCACGCAGAGTCCATCAGCGGAGAAATAAAAAGATTTATGACTCACTGTTTTTCAGGAACCCTGCTTCCTCTGCTGCTTTTTTGAGTTGTTTTTTGGACAAGATTTCCCCCGTGTTTACACACTACCCACTGAGGTTCTTTTAATACTCCAGATTTGTATGTTGATGGACCTGCTAGCAAACTTCAGGATACTATTTTCTGCTCCTCAGTCCATGTGGATGCTTTGAAACGGATCTGCTACATGAAAGAGAAAGCGTAAGAAGGACTGTCGCAGTGATTGTCCCGCCCTCTGACAGTACCTTTCATGATAGTTCTGCTTCCCCAGATCCGCCTTTTGGGGTTGCCTTTGGGCCATTTCCGAGGTGACAAATTTCTGGGGTTCTCTAGGGAATTCTCTCATTATCTGTGGGAGCACAGGAAGGGATTTTACAGTTATTCTGCTACAGTGAAACATTTGCCTTGAGGTTGGAATCAAAAATAGCAGCTGGAAGGGCATTTGGAAAAGGGGGCGGGGGGAGAAGGGAGTGGGAGTGCATGAGAGGTGGAGAAGGAGGGTTTTTCATATTTGGATTGAAACACTCACTACCCTGAGACAGGGCTGGCGTCTTCTACCCTTGAAACCATCCCAAACTCATCTCTCTCCAGGCTTGGCTCTCCGAGCTGGTTATTTCAGAGCTGAGAGGCCGGCCAGGTCGGCAGACAGCTCTGCTGTGACCGCCAGCTGACCAGCGCCTCTAGCCTCGCTGACTGCAGTCGGAGGCCCGGGACACAGCTCCTTGCTCCTTCTACTGCCAGTGAGTGCCCCAAATGCCCCTTTTCTGGGGTTGCTAGAAATGGAATGACTAATGTCAGCCCTCTGGAGAGCCCAGAGATGCTGCACCCTTGAGATTCAGTGTCTTAACCACAAACTCTGGAAGGTGTGGCAAGAGCCTCGGAGAAAGTAACAATATGGAGGCGGGACATCTGTCCGCTGTAAGAGGCTGTGGCTGCTGACCTGCCAACATGGCCCCTGCGGACGCCTGCTCGAAACTAGTGCTCAGGCATTTTTGTGCATTTTTCTTGACCTTCTTGGATTTTCTGCCATGTGTCTGGGCTGCCTTGCGCCTTGCTTGTCACCCTTAGATGTGGCCAAAAGGGCACCTGACTTGGAAGGGCAGGTTGTAGAAACTTGCCACTTCTACCTGGGTCTCCTAGACAGGAGACCTTCCCTTGGGACAGTGTAAAAGCCCAGGCCACATAGGCAGGGGGGCGGGGCAATGGGGACACCCCGTTAGCAGCCCCACTGTGCTCCCTGTTGACAGTCACCTCTATGGTCACTTTAGATGCCTCCAGACCCCATGTAGCCATTGCCCCACCCCCTGCCAATGTGGCCATCAAATGGCTTGTAGCCATTTGACTACAAGCACATGAGAAACCCCAAGAAAATCTATCCAACAGAGACCACTGAACACATAGAACTAAAGGCAAATAATGAGCTATTTAAAGCCAATAAATTCTGTGGTGTGTACTCTAGCCATTGTAGAGGTGGACACACACGGAGATAGACATTTATGAATGAAGTCACCAATCCATGCATCAGTTGAGTAGTTTTTTACTCATTCCTGTACTCAACAGATCTCTTAGGAGTAAGCAGGCATGGTGCTAGTCTCTGGGGTTAAAGTGGTGAGCAAATTAATCGTATCTTGACCTCCAAGGGACAAACTGTTAAGATGGGGGTGCAGGGAGAGGGCCAGGGGGTGACAGTAAGCAAGTAAATAATTGCAGACCTATAAACTATGGAAAGTTTTATGATAAAACAGAATACATGGTTCTACACCAGAGTCAAGGCCACTCAACCTAGCGTGGGTCATCCTGACAGGACCCCCTGAGTTAAAATATTTTTTATTTTTTAAATTAATTATACATATATTTTTTACATCATTGTCTACCCCAAGTTTCTCCCACCACCTTGTCACCCGTGAACCATCTTAATCTCTTATGTCCATCCCTCCTCCGATTTTACCCCCTCTCCCTCTCTTGCTTGATGCTTCAGTTCTGTTTACAATTTTAAATTAATTCTTGTCCATTTGTTTGTTTTCCCTATATCCCTCATATAGGTGAAACCATCCAGTATTTCTCTTTTTCTTTCTGGCTTATTTCTGCTAACATGACTCCCTCTAGTTCCATCCACGTTGCTGTGAATGACATAGGTTTGTATTTTTGATTGATGAATAATATTCCATCGTGTACATACACCACAACTTTCTGATCCATTTGTCTGTTTTGAGGCATTTAGGTTGCTTCCATATGTTGGTTAATGTAAATAGCACCGTAACAAATATCCAGGTACAGGTATCCTTTTGAATTAGAGTTTTTTTTAAACTTTGGGTAGAGTTCTAGAAATGATCATTCTGGGTCGAATGATAGTTCCATTTTCAGTAGTTTGAGGGTCCTCCATATAGCTTTCCGTAGTGGCTGGACCAGTTTGCATTCCCACCAGCAGTGTGAAAGTGTTCCTTTCTCTTGAGGTGTTCATTTTTAAGCGGATAAAATGAGCTGTTAGGGGTGGGGGTGCAAAGAACTTTCTAGAATGAGGAAACAAATTCCCTGAAGATGGAAGAGGTACTGGGAGAACCGAGAGAAAGCCAAAGTAGCTGGGCTGAGGGAATCTGGGAGGGAGAGGTCATAGTGGGCGGGCGAGTGGGCCAGGGTGAGAAATTTGCAATGTCTTTTAAATACAAGAAGCCATTTCAGGCTTTTAAACGGAGGAGTGACAAGATCCAATTTACATTTTAAAAAGGTCACTCAGGCAGCCTGATGGTTAAGGAACTGCAAAGGGACAGAAGGGGAATGGAGAGGCCATCAGCCAGGTGAGAGGAGGTGGCTCAGGACATGGGCGGAGCTCAGCTTCCCTCTGTGTCATCAGTGTGGCCACCGCTCCCCCACCAGTCCTGCAGCATTGTTCTTGAGCAGGTGCTCTGTAGGCTGTAGTGACGACAGATGCCAAGGCCCATAAAGTGACATCCAGAGACTCTCTGTGTTGAGAGCTGAACATAGGTTATAAGAGAGGACAGATGAGAGAGATAGATATA
>PVHY01008507.1:0-61127 GCA_004024945.1 Uropsilus gracilis | reverse complement strand
GCGGTTCGAGTCCCGCCTGGGGCCCGTAGCGAGACCTAGTTCCAAAAAATAGCTGGGCGTGGTGGCGCGCGCCTGTCATCCCAGCTACCTGGGAAGCTGAGGCTGGGGATTGCTTGAGTCCGTGGTACCCCGGGCAACGAGAGCCTGCGGTTCCACCGGCAAAAACAGCGAGACCTAGTCTCAAAAAAAAAAAAAAAAAAAAGAGTGTAGGATGTTAATCCCCATGCTTGGTAGCTTTTGTTAATAATGATGGCAACCTAATCTTACTGGGTTCGTTGTTGTCATTGGGAGGTGTCTCACGGGTGAAGGTGAAGTGGCAGTCCTCCTTTTCCCTTTGTGCTTGTTGGCCAGTCCTCTGAGTACCCAGAATCTTTCTCTGGGTTGTGTTTCACCCTCTGCCTCCTTGTGTGGCTCTTCAATACCCTTCTCTGCTCTCAGCTGGGGCTTTTTGTGGAGTTCAACCCTGAGGACATGCTGCTGGGGATGGAGGACACTGAAGATGATGGGGACCTGGAGGCTGAGCTGCTGGCTCTCACGGGGGAAGCAGGAAACACAAGCCGAAAGCCAGCACCCAAAGGGCAGGGTGAGTTTGCCCTTTATGGGACTCATACAGGTGGGAGAAAGGGTCCTTTCCACATAGCTGGGGCCTGCCAGATCTTCTCATCCTTCTGCTACCCAGGTGCCTTCATCGTCTTGCCCTGCTCACAAAGCTATGCGATGGGGCATGCTTCCTTCCCCAGCTGCCTCCTCCCCGTTGCGGACAATCAGCAGTCTGTTTCTCAGATGCCTCAGATCTGTCTTCGTTGTCCTAGTGAGGGCCTGGAATAGAGCAGGGGCTTGGTTAGTGGGGACTGAATTAGGTACATAATACACAGGAATTGTGTCAAATGAGTAAGTGGAGTTTTCCTCACTCCCTGCCAGGAACCCTCAGAGAAAATCACCTCCCCTTCCCATATGCCCTGGAGGGCCATGGGAGGATCCTGGAAGGGCTTCAGTGGTCTGGGAGACCAGACCCCTACCCCCACCTTCTCTCTTCATTCAAATCTAGTTTGGGATTAGATGAATCTTGGGATTTCAGTTTTTAAGAAAATTAATATATAAGATGCATATTTTATATATATTCATGTATTTATATCTCAGAGAATTGTGAGGCTCAGGTGAACACTAAGAATTTTTGCATATGTAAAGGCATGATAATGGGGGCAAGGGGGTGGGTGACCATGAATTACCAGGGGCAGAGATACTAAGAAGGGAGCACTTTGGCCCCTGCATGGTGTTGAGGGCCCAGGAGGGTTTCCTGTTGAGGGTCTTTTGAGCTGGCTTGTTAAAGGAAGAGCAAGAGTTTTCAGATGGCACATTAGCCGGGAGGGGAAGAGTTTCTACCTGAGCGCCATCACAGTGGTTTGTAGACCCTCCTTGACCCTCTTGAACATTTTCTGAGTTGCTCTGACCCTCTATGACCCTCTTCCCCCAGCACCTCTGCCTATGGCTCACATCGAGAAGTTGGCGGCGGACTGTATGCGGGATGAGGAGGAGGAGGAGGAGGAAGAGGAGGAAGGGCTGGAGGAGGATGCAGACTTGCTGGTGCGTCTGCCAGATTGGGTCCCGGGCTCTGGGGCTATGTCTATTGGGGAGGACTGGACTTGTCCCTGTGTTGCTCTGATATTGTAAGTGCCGTGCCCTCCTTGGGCCCATTTTCCTGGCTACAGTGTGACTGGTCTCCTCTGACATCTTGTATGAACTCTGTCCTTGAAGCGTCTCAGATTTGGAGTGTTATCGTTTTCAAGGCTATCCTTGGGCAGATCGAGGTGTTTTTGGTAAAAGGAATTTTCAGACAGTGGCTGATACTTGGAAATATGCTGGGGGACAAGGGTACTTTATGGTTGAGTCTTGTCATGGGTGTGGCCATGAGTCCCCCAAGCTCCTGGGACTTGTGTCTCCCCTCAGACTGAGTTGCAGGAGGTACTGGGTGCAGATGAGGAGGCTGGGCCCCTGGATGGTGATGAGACGGCCAGCCAGGGTGGATCTGAAGAGAAGGGACAGGAAAACATTGAACCTCCAGTGCAGACTGCTCTCCTAACAGCTTCCATCCCAGGGGCTCAGGTAGGTTCTAGAAGGGCCTGTGTGTTTGATGTTCCTGCTTGTCCATGTGTAGCAATCTGGTGGCATGGCTTCTAGAGAAAGGCTGCAGGAGTCCTTTCCAGGACCTTCACAGCTGCTCCAAACAGAGACTGAGCACAAGAAACCCCTTGGTGACTGGCTGGCCTCAAAAGCCTCTCTGTTCTCTCAGATCGCCCCCCCCCCACAGCCATTTCCTGGCTTCTGCAGATTGTCAGGGCCTGTGTTTGCCTCTGACATGGCCTCTGGTCTCTCTAGTGAGTTTTTGCTGAGGCTTTTAGGCACTCCCTCTCCTTGAAGCCAAGGGCTCTGTTTTCTGGGGCACCTTCCTTGCAGGGAGGGAGCAGCAGGGGCCTAGCTGGCCAAGGAGTAGCCAGGCCCTGAACTGAAGTATCTACAGGCTGGAGGGCCGCAGGGGCTGCAAGCGCTGCTGGAGGATCGGATCCACAACTACCGGGAGGCTGCAGCCAGTGCCAAGGAGGCAGGTGAAGCAGCCAAAGCCAGGCGCTGTGAGCGCGGCCTGAAGGTGGGTTGGGGAAAGGAAGAATGGGGCAGAGGACAATGGGTTCGGCAGGAGGAAGAAGCTCGACCAAGGGAGGGAAGGCCTGCCTATCAGCACTGTGGACATGATGGGTTCCTGGCCTATTTTCAAGTAGGGTCTAGGCCAACCTGGCTACTTGGGTTTCTGGTCCTTTCCTGTCTCAGACTCTGGAATCTCAGCTGGCTGCTGTGAGGAAAGGCAGGAAGATTAATGAAGAGGAGATCCCACCTCCAGTGGCCTTGGGCAGGAGGCCCCCAGCTCTCCAAGAGACAACCAACACTAGCCCTGATATAGAACCCCCAGACCCTCCCATCATGGAGCCAGGTATCTGAATCCCTGCCCTGTGTGCCACTCTGTCTCAGAACTCTGATCAGCACTGTCTGCCCCCCTCTCTCACCCCCATTCTGCCACTTTGTGTTGTCACAGTGGCACCATCCCTGAGGGTGTCAGGCCAGCCAGACCTTTGGACATTGGGCACCCAAGATATACCCCTTCTCTGAGCCTTATGCCCTCTCTGTGGGCTTTTTCTCTCTCTAGACGATGCCTCTCAACCTAAGACAAGCCTCTTGGGCAGCCCTGGCATTTCTGCCCCCTCTGATTCAGGCCCAGACCCACAGGTCCTGTTGCTGACCCGACAGAGAGAGTACAAAGTGGCTGCTCTGAATGCCAAGCGGGCTGGAGACCTGGACCGTGCCCGAGAGCTCATGAGGATTGGGAAGGTATCACTCTGGCTCCCAGGGCCTGGGAGCTGCATGCTGGCAGTGAGTGACCTGCTTGGGATCAGAAAGCCAGGCTGGGCTTGAGGGAGGGTGGCTGGAGAGTTTTCAGCCGAAGCTCCTGGACTTTCCTTGACTTGTGCCCATTCCTGCTCCACACCTGCTTTTCTTCTTACTGCAGAAATTTGGTATCGTCCTGGAGGCCCTAGAGAAGGGGCAGCCTGTGGACCTGAGTGCCATGCCCCCCTCACCTGCAGGTCAGCATGACATGGGGAAAACCTACTAGGGCTAGAGAGGTGTGTCATGGCTGGGGGTGGCCAGGCATCTCCACCTCCACCTCTGCTCTGGGTCCCCTAGACCTGAAGCACCTCCCACAAGCTCCCAAGGATCCCAGAGAACCCCTGATGGTAACCCCAGCAGTGGAGCGAGTGCTGCTGGTAAATGCCCCTGACACACCAGCAACCCCAGGTAGGACAGGATGACGGGACTGGGCTTAGGATGTGAAAGTCTGGAGAGCAGTAGATAGCCAATGCCATCTCCCCCTTCCTCTTAAGTGACCCCTTCTGAGCCACAGACGGTGCTGGATGCCCTGCAGCAGAGGCTGAACAAGTACCGTGAGGCCGGCATCCAGGCTCGGGGCAGTGGGGATGAGCGCAAGGCCCGGATGCACGAGCGCATTGCCAAGGTGGGCCTGCCACCTCCTAAACCCCTGCCTCTCTCTGGTGCTTTCTGGCCGCGTCTACATCCAGCCCTACTCCTTGAGTCTGTGTGTCCGTCTCTCTGGAATTTGCGTTGCTTTGGGGTCCTTTTTTCTCCTGGGGCTGTCAGTCAGTCTTCCTCCCCATCACCCTGCCTGGGGCCTGGAGACTGCTGTCCACCCTTCGGTCCCTCCCTCTCCTTCCCCTGCAGCAATATCAGGATGCCATTCGAGCACACCGAGCAGGACGCAAAGTTGACTTTGCTGAGCTGCCTGTTCCTCCGGGTGAGTGTCGGTTGGCCTGGGGACATTCATGTGGAAATCTCTGAACCGGACTGCTTGGTGGGATGGCAGATGCTCTCTTCGGTACTGCCATTCACTCTAGCCACCCATTCTAGCCATGCCCTGGATACCTAGCCAGGGCCCATGGCAGCCACATGCTTCCCTGAAGCTACCCCACCACCCTCCCCGCTGTCCCTGTTTCGCAGGATTCCCCCCCATACCTGGCCTGGAGCCTTCTGCAAGTACCAAGGAGGATACAATGGCAGCGACTTTAGCAGCTGCCCAGAAACTGGCCTCTGAGGAGGATACAGCCCATGCAGAGGAAGAAGAGGATGAAGATGAGGTTTGAGGACCCGAGACTCGAGGGGTCGGTGGTAGGAAGTAGCAATATGGGGTAAACCCAGGCCTTGTTGCTGTCCATACCAGCAAGCCCAGTGAGGCTGGTACTCTTCCATTTTAGAGAGGAAACTTGGCTAAAGGAACCCAGCTAGGAGTGAGCAGACCTAGAGGCAAACCAAGGTCTTTCTGATTCCAGAACCCAGGTTTGCTCCCCATCCCCCTGCTGTCTCCTGCTGAGACAGTGCTTTCCAGGCACCTTCTAGCTCTGTGGGAAACCAGTGCCTCTGGTTACACAGCGAGTTAGTGCAAATAAATGAGAGCAAGCCTTGCGTGGGAGCTGCCAGTCTGGGAAATAGACACCTGTAACACCTCCTGGTTGCCTGCAGGATGAACCCCCAGCCCAGGCCCCAGTGGCCAAGAAGCCAGCACAGCCTCTGGTCCCTTCATCTCAGCCCCTGCCTGGGCCCAAGACCTCAAGTTCTAAGGAGTTGCTGAATCCCTCTGGTGAGTCGGCAGAAGAGGGGTGGTAAAAAGGCCTCTTGTGAGGGGCAAGTGTTGCTTTAACCAGTACCCCTCCCCCTTCAGTGCGGGAGCAGCTGGCACTACTAGAGGCACGGAAACTCCAGTACCAGCGGGCAGCCCTGCGGGCCAAGCGTGGCCAGGACCTGGAGCAGGCCAAAGCCCATTTGCGGGTAGCCAAGTGCCTTGAGGCACAGATCCTCCAGGTCCGAGCTGGCCGGACTGTAGACCTCTCCAAGGTAAGTCCCATCTGGCTAAGCAGAAGGGCTTTCCAGGCAGCAGGCTAGCTGGGCAGCTCTGTAAACTAGGCCTCTTCTTGGAGGTGAGACTTGGAGTAGATGTGGTAGCAACTGGGAAAGAGGAGCCTTTTGTGTGGAGAGGCTGGGGAAGTCCAGGTAGGCAGGACAAGGCCACAGGAGGCAGAAGACTCAGTAGCCTGGGCTAGTGGGAGGCAAGGAGTTCCCCTCATGGGAGGTAAGAAGCTGGGAAAAACATCGTTTGGATCCTGGCACTTGTTTGACTCATTAGAGGAAATATCTGACTTTTGGGGCCCCTGAGGGGCCTTGTGACCTGGGCAGGTGCCTTCACCCTTGACGGATGAGGAGGGTGACTTTATCCTCATTCACCATGAAGAACTGCGGCTCTCCCAGAAGGCTGAAGAAGTGTATGCACAGCTACAGAAAATGCTTCTGGAGCAACATGAGGTCAGTGGACTGGTTGCCTGCCCTCTTTTTCCAGCTCCATAGCCTCATTTTGGAGACAGGCGGTGGGCTCAGACCAGACAGGCCTGGATGTGACTGCTAGCTCTTCCACTTCCTGGCTGTGTGACCCTGGGCAAGACACTTCCCCTCTCTGTAGCCCTCTGTTAGGCTGGCTAACACAGAGTGGAGGGGAAAATATTTTGAAGATGAGTAGAAGTTTGGGGAAGATACGCACACACATATATAAGTATGTACATATACTTTCTATCTCTGAACAGCTGCTTGCAAGTCTGCCTTCTAAAGGGATAGTTGGCTACGTAAATTTTGGGGAAAGGCGGTCCTCAGGTTAGCCAAAACTTTTCTAGACAAGTTTGGTGGGATTTGGAACATGACGTTGGTGTATGTCATGGAGAGGGATGAGTCTATAGAAAAGACTGGGGCTTTCAGAAGTCAGGCCTTAAATGCCTACCAAGACAAGTCTGCCTTGGGCTCTGGATTCACTCTGGGCCCATTTTCAGAAGTGCCTGCTGTTCTCCAAGCAGTTCATGCACCAGGGCAATGTGGCTGAAACTACCCGGTAAGTGCACGGGAAGGTACTTGCGGGAGGTGCGCAGAAACTGAGCCCTGCTGTGCCGACACATGTACCCACCCATTTCAGATTTGAGAAACTTGCTCAGGACCGCAAGAAGCAACTTGATATCCTGCAGCTGGCACAAGCCCAGGGCCTTGACCCTCCCAGCCACCACTTCAAGTTGAAGACATTTCAGACTGTTAGGTGCCAAATACAAGGGAGACAGTGGTGGCTCTATGCAGGGTTGGGGCAAGAGGATGGGAGCAAAGGCGGGCATCAGATAGGGAAAGGGGGGTGTGGGTAGGTGATCACAGCCCAAGGTGACACTTGTGCTGTAGCTTGATAAGCTTCACCTTCCAAGGCAGAAAGGCACTGGAAGCGGGGACTGTTTCCCATCATTCTCCTTTACTTTGAATTTTCTCCTTATTCCTGGCTATAGGATCTTCGCAGAACTCAACAGCACAGAAATGCATGTTATCATTGTCCGGGGACTGAACCTCCCAGCCCCACCAGGTAGCCTTAGGTCACCCCTTTGTCCTGGAGGCTCTTGTCTGGGTACTCCACCCGGCCCACCCTTTATGTGAAGTGCTAGGGTCCTAGTCCTAGTCACTCCTGCTTCTCCGTAGGGGTGACTCCGGATGACTTGGATGCTTTTGTGCGGTTTGAGTTCCACTACCCTAACTCGGTGAGGTTCAGGTAGAGGTAGGACCCTGAAAACTCCATCTCCCAGACTCTAATCAGTCCCACCCCCACCCCCGCGAAGCTGGCTACAGGGTGAGATTTGGAAACCCTTGGATCCATTCCCTGTGGGGTCGCTCCTTGAACACCCAGAGTTCCTGACCCTAGGTATGTTCTTAAGCTGTTCTGCCTGCTCCCTCTTCATTTCTTCAGGACCAGGCACAAAAAGGCAAAACAGCTGTGGTGAAGAACACAAACGCTCCAGGTGAGTGAGGGCCCATGAGGACCACTTTCCCTCCCTCGTGCTGACATTTGTGTGCAACCCTTCCCGGACGTTGTCTTACTTCAGCATGGGAGAAAAAGGCAGATATTGCCACATCCCTTGGGTGGTTGGGGAAACTGAGGCTCAGAGAGGTAAGGGAATCTGGGATTGGAACTCGAGGCCAAGAACCTGACTAAATTTCAGGCATACCTGCCCACTTTGGTATGAAGGGGCAGGTCTCCAAGGCCAGGACCTGGTGCTCTACCCCCCTCTGGTGGCTGTCACCCTGAATTGTGGGCAGAGGTAGAGCAGGGAGACCAGATTTGGGTCTCTATTTCAGTTTCTTCAGGAAATCCCAGAGAACCAAACCCCTTCTTGTCTTCTACCCTTCCAGAATTTGATCAGCTCTTCAAACTGAACATCAACCGAAATCACCGAGGCTTCAGGAGGGTCATCCAAAGCAAAGGGATCAAGTTCGAAATCTTCCACAAAGGGTGAGGTACCTGTTAGTCACACTGCCAAGGTGGGCTGGGCAGAGGAATGGAATTGGCTTTTCTTACCCTTCCTTGTTTAGTGTTTCTGCACTGGCATCTCCCTGCTCATCCCTGCCTCCCGGCTCCTCAGGTCCTTCTTCAGAAGTGACAAACTGGTTGGCACAGCCCACCTGAAGCTAGAGCGGCTGGAGAACGAGTGTGAGATCCGCGAGATTGTGGAGGTAGGGTGAACAAACCAAAGGACATGGCAAGAGAAGAGCCAGCATTTATTGATGATCAGCGTGGGTTTTTACGCTCACTGACTCAGTGTGCTGTGGAGGCAATATGGAGAGTCTGAAAATTTCACAGCATCACCATTATAGGAAGTAGCTAGATTTTTATCACAATGCTTTGGGCTATTCAAATTCCCAGGATGCTGGAGGCTTGTGAGAGGTCTAACCACTCATGTCAAGTTGGGGCAGTTGTCCGGTGGCATAAGGTGAAATACGCTGTGACTCTAAAATTAGTCAGTCAGGTTTTTCTCAGCACCCGCCCCAGTGCAGCACAAACTCACTCACTGGGTTCCCAAGCTAGGACTGTAAGCACTTGCTTCTGAAAGAAACTAAGGTTAGAGGAAGGTGTTGCACAAGCCACTCATGTGTCCCCCCTGACAGAGAGGGGCCCAGACCCTTGTCTTCACTGCCAAACCCCCCCCCACCCCACCCCCCCACCCCCGTTTGGGGCAGTCATTCTTAAGCAGGATCCACTCAGTGAAGGTGGTGAGATGACTAGAGCCTAGCTGCCCTGCCCAGGAGGAGGGAAGCAGCAGCATGGTGGGTGGAAAGGACCCCAGTCCCTTGCCCTGCAGTGCTGGTGTGCACAGGCTGCATCTTCAAGCTAGAGCATTTCTTCTGGGAGCTGCTGTGAGGGTGGGGAGAAACTGAGCAGAACCCTAGGTTTCTCATTTTCAGAGCATTGATGCTTATTTAGGCTTCCATGTTATTTCACAAAACTTACCTACAACCACCAGCAGCAGGAAACAGGGCCGTCATGAGGTACAGGAGGCTCTGTTATTATACTGCACGCCTCTGGGACCTCTCCTCTCCATACTGGGTGCCACCTTCCTCCAGCCCCTGCCCTCTTCCACTACCTCCTCCTTTCTGGTCCTCACAGGTCCTGGATGGAAGGAAGTCCACGGGGGGCAAGCTGGAGATCAAGGTGAGGCTGCGGGAGCCTTTGAGTGGCCAGGACGTGCAGACTGTCACCGAGAACTGGCTGGTTCTGGAGCCCAGAGGCCTGTGAAGGGGGTAACTCTCTGGACCTTTCACCTCTGTACTCTCTGCTAGGACCCCAGTGGGATCCTCCCAGTCCTCAGTTTACAATCTGGGAGAAAGCCTAGGGATTTCCCATTTGTGAGGAAGACCAAGAGTAACAACTGCTGGGAAGGGCTTGGGACTGAGGACCTCAGTAGAACTGGTAGGGGAAGGTTGCTCTGCCCAGATGTGTCTGTAGGAGAGCCTTTGTAAAATCTGCTCACACATACTGCAGTTAGGCTGACTTGCTGTGCTTTGTGCCCTAGTGCAGCAGAGGGTCGACGTCGGTTAACGAGTGAAGCCAGCCACCGTGTGCGAATGGACTTTTCTCAGCTTTGCTGGCTGTAGAAGCTTTAGTACATAAAGATGCTGCTGCTACCTAAGCACCAAAGACCTGTTAAGTACGTGAATTATTGTCCACCGACCTACTCTTTGCTGTCGCTGGCCCTGTCCAGAGCCTCCACCAAAGCAGGATGGAGACCAGGGGTCCCCCTCCCACCCTCAGGTGGGTGAAGGCAAGGATAGCCTTGGTGCCATGGCGTCTTAGAGCCCCATTACCCCTGTGTGCAGCTCACCCCAGTTGCACCATTTCTGGATGTGCCTTTAGAAGCTAGAACTCTGGGATGCGGGGAGCAGTTGATGGTGCCCAGCTTAGGGTGGGGCAGGGTCCCGTGACTCCAGTTGGTCAGTGGCAGCCTAACCCTCCCAACACAGCTGCCCTGCCTTGTGTCTGTGCCTTGGTTCCTGACAGCTGCTGCATTAGCCTCCCGCTGCCAGAGCTCTCGGTGGAGGGCAGGCAGGCATGTTTGGTCCATGCACCTGAGATTAAAAGACTGTTAACAAAGGGGGTTAAATACAATTTTATGTAGCCATTTTTATTTATTAAAGAAACTAGATCTGATTCATTGCAAAGGTTTTGCACTTAAAACAGTAACCATCAACATCCTCTACAAAAAACCCTGCTCCTTGTCACTTTTAAGTCAGAGCAGCAGGAATAATGGATACAAACTGCTGTTTTTCTGAATGGATGGAGGCAGTGGAGGGATTTGTGGTTTCCAGGGACTGAATAGTCAAAAAATGACAGTATTCTATGTTTCTTAAAAATAAACTTCTAACAACCCATATCTTCCTTATTTTCCCTCTTTTTTGAGATGTTAAGTTTAAAGCATTATTTAAGATCATTTTGTAAAGGCTCAAAGTGAAGCAGCTGCATCCGCTTGCTGAGCACTTGAGTACTGCTCAGGATTTGGCTTTTGTGTTTTCAACCCCCACTGCCCGCCTGCCCTGGGACAGGGCTGGCCCATATCTCTCTGCCCTCGAGAACAAAGCTCTTAGTAGATAACAGGAGGGATGACAGGAGAAAAGTGACTTTTCTCCCAGAGCTTTCTGGTCAGTCTTACCTATCGGTGAACTGTAACAATTGCACAGGTATGAATTTTAACAATTGTAGTCAACAATTGTGTGTCAAACAAGCAGTAGTCTAGAATGAAAAGCAGGGTTGTCAGCTTTTATAAGGTGGCCCGGCAGGTTCTGGCCCTGGCTAGTCTCCTAGGATTTGCACCCAGCCTAGTACTTCCTGAGAGGGCTAGAGGATGGCTTTGGTTATCCTCAGATTCTAACCACTCCTAGACATTTCAACTAAACTCCAGCCTCTGCTGGTAATAACGCCTTACTGCAGTTTGCCTGGAATTTTTCTGTGACTAAAGATTTCTCTTCACAACCTGTTCAATTTCAGTCTCTGTCACTGTTCTTTGTTTTCTGGAAAACTCTAGGCCGAGGGAGGCAAGACAAAACCACCCACTGGTCTTCAACACTGAGGTTCTTAAAAGGCTTTCATTGTAGACAGAGTGTTGTGCAGGGGTCATGGTAGTGGGAGGGGCCTGCGCCAGCCTCGTCTCCTTCTAAGATTTGTCCAAATACAACAGCCAGACTTCAGACATAGTGATGTGGGCAGTTGGGAACCTCAACGACTCAGATCACTCCTAAATTTTAAATGCTGTCTTCAAACACACCTTGTTCTGAATTAACAACCTGAATAGGGAAGAATTTTATAATCAGAGTCTGGCTTACAACTAAAGTTTAAACTACTTTATAATGTTAACATTTTCCTACCTAATAACACCATTCTGAAACTTTTGTTTCCAAACATTGAGAACTCATTTCTCACATACGTGTGGGTAGCTCCTAGAAGATACTGTCCTTTAACCACAGGAGGCTGCTCTAAGGCTTTGGACCAGGGAATGTGCACCTGGTCTGGCTCCATCACTGATAAGATTCTTCACATCTCTGTGCCTCAGCTTTCTAAGCTAAGATTAGCATTTATAATTCCCACTGTATTTCCCAGTCATTCTGGTCTACATATATAATCTTTAAAAATTCCATTGCCCTTATTAAAATCATTTTAGCATTATTAAAATAGAAAACCAAATTTATAGAAAATGTTTAGCATTATCTGAAATACGGTAAGTGCGTAATTATTTCCAGTAGAAATCATAAACAGCTGCAAACTTCTGTCTACCACTGTTCAGAAACCACTGTGGATGAGGGAAGAAATTGGATGGGTACTTACACAAAGCAAGGTCGATATTTCTGAAGCCCTAGAGACTGGGAGGTGTTTGAAAAGTGTTGGTAAAGATAAATGGAGAGGTTACATTGCCTACCATTTGGTAAGAATTCAAGAAATTTTTTAAAAATGTTATCAAAATAGTAATTCTGTCTTTATAAGAATCATCTCAATCTTTACATTCCAGAGGTATCCACCTTCATTTAAAATGTGACATTTCAGCCTTTCATTTTATTTCTTAGGGCGTCTACCTACGGCCATTCCACCCTGAACGCGCCTGATCATTTCATTTCTTAGAACACACAGTATATAAAAACAAAATGAAGTAGAAACATGACCTAGCCTTGGCTATTTTATGTCCAATTCTACAAGATGGTTTTCCCATCCAAGTACTAAGCAGACCCGACCCTGCTTAGCTTCCGAGATCAGACGAGATCGGGCGCGTTCAGGGTGGTATGGCCATAGACCAATTCTACAAGATGGTTTTATTAAACATAAAGGACATTTGATGCAACTGAGAATGGACCTTATTACGAGGGCCAATAGTTTGTCCTTAGAGGGAGAATTAAAAAGCATACATTGATCCAGAAGAAACACATACACACATAAGATGAATTTGAGTGAGTGGGAAGAAAAGTTGACAGCTATAGAAAAATAGAATCAGTTCCTGTGAGAGTTCCAGACTTCTGAGATACAGTTAGAGCAAGCTGAATAGCACATCCAAAATAACTGCCCAAAACAGGGGGTTACTGTTGCTGTCAGGTTTGAGGTGGGTAGTGGTCCACAGGCTAGTCCAATTAAGCTGGTGCTTGGTGGATATCTTTTTTTTCCTGTAGAAGCTGTTAGTATTCATGAGTCTAAGGAAAAGGTCACAGTCCCAGTACTCTGAAGCCACCATCAATCAGCAAAGAATATAAAGACTGATGTTGGGCCGGGCACGGTGGCTCGTGCCTGTAAGCTTCAGCCTATGAAGCGGTTGGGGCTAGGGATCGCGGTTCGAGTCCCACCTGGGGCCTGTAGCGTGACCTAGTTTCAAAAAAATAGCTGGGCGTGGTGGCGCGCACCTGTCATCCCAGCTACCTGGGAAGCTGAGGCTGGGGGTTGCTTGAGTCCGCGGTACTCCGGGCAACGTGAGCCTGCGGTTCCACGGGCAAAAATACGAGACATAGTCTCAAAAAAAAAAAAAAAAAAGGCTGATGTCGAAACTGGATCAGCCACCATGAAAAAGAAACCTAGTTAGACACACTTCCAAGGCCAGGCCTATTTAGAAAACATCTACTACCCTTGAAGAGCCCTTAACTGCCAGGTGCTGGGCCAAGCTCTAACCACTGGGAGCAACCACCCACATTCCTGGGGGCCTGCATTCGCTTTCAGGGGATTCTTTGAACTGCACTTGTACTGCAAAGAGACTGACTGGGTTTCCAGACAATGCCAGTGACAAGGGAGTGGGGTGCCCTCAAAGCAGTGTTTTTCAAATTGTGAACTGTGGAGAAAAACAATGGAAGAGAAAATGGTCAGAGTGCTATGTACATCATGAGCAAACCAAATCTTGGTTTCTAGGACCACTTGTAGTAAAAGAAACCAAGGGTTTTTGGAGAAAAAGACTGGTTGTGAGGCTTGGGCAGAATAAGACAAGAGCATCCTGTCTGGTCAGAAAAGGAAATACTTTGAAAAATAATAGGAGTGTGTAGCAGGCATTTAGGACTTGGCCCTAACAGGGTCTCCAGCAAAAGCTGAGACCATTTGTACACCAAAATTAATGAGTTAGAGCCATTCGAGTCCATAATGAAAATAAAAATTCTAAAAATTGAAGAAGGGCTTTTTACTTATAGACTACCAAGCAGAACTGGTTGGTGAGTGTTGGACATGAAAAATTTTGTGGGCATAAGTACAATTTACACAAAAAATATCAGTGAATGCTAATTCTAAAGGAATGTGCATGATCCCAAAGTATCTATATATACTGGTTATTCCAAAAGGAAAAAATACAGTGGGAAAATTGGACAAAGCCCTGACCAGGTGATCAAAATTTGCCATTATCATGTGTTAGAAAATCAAACATTGATAATGATTTCACTATCATCCTGAAAATGTGATGGGCAAGAAAATCTGAGATAGTTAGAAAGTGAAAGTTACTCCCAAAGAACCAAATAATAAAACATAATATATCTTGGTTTTTTTGTTGTTGTTTTTGAGACTCCGTCTTGCTATTTTTGCCCATGGAATTGCAGGCTCACGTTGCCCGGGGTACCACAGACTCAAGCAATCCCCAGCCTCAGCTTCCCAGGTAGTTGAGATTACAGGCATGCACCACCACACCCAGCTATATTTTTCTAGAAGTAGGTCTCACTACGTGCTCCCGGCAGGACTTGAACCATGATTCCTAGCCCCAGCCGCTTCATAGGCTGCAGCTTACAGGCATGAGCCACCGTGCCCAGCTATTAAAACATAATATACCTTGAAATATAGAGTTTGTAAGAAACTACTTATTCTGAAACAAGCTGCTTCTACAACAGAGAAAACAGGCATACACAAGTTTGAGTTTAATGTCTGAAGTATTGGATTTTTCGGTTGTGACTTTCACGTGAGGAGCTTGGACAGGCTCCTTCGTAACTTAGGGAAAAGTCTGACTTTTACAGTGAGTGGATCCAACTGTAATAAGTGAGCTATGGAAAAGCAGTGCAAACCCAAATCTTCAGTAATGTATTTGAATAGTATAATTCAAGACATTACACACTCCTTGAGATGGTGATTAGAAGTATTTTGCTTAGCAGAAATACATTAAAATTTGTTTCCAAATTTCATTAAACCATCATAAAAGCTCAGTTTGTTTGCCTCATTCTTTCAGTTAAAATATTTACCACCATCAATAAGGGGTGTATGGGTATCAAGAGACCCAGACTGAATGCTCTGAGAAGGACATATCACTCAGGTAGGACTAGCCGTGAATGCAGACACTGGTTCTGGTTAGGAGGAGACATCATCAAATTCAAAATGAAGTATTTTATATTTTTAAAAAGGGGTGGAGTGGGGGAGTGGTGGCAGACCTTGTATTCACAAAAAAATATCAATGACAGTCATGGGAGCTACTTACCACATTTGACCAATGGCTGGAAGCTTTGCTGGAGGAGAGAAATGCTTTGAAGGACATTATTGGACAGATGCTAAGTGTCAGACCAAGGTTAAGAACTGTCCTGTGGGTATGTAATAGAATGGCCTTATTTTTAGGAAACAACACTAAAGTATTTAGGTGTAAAGTGCTATGATGTGTGCAGCTTACATGCCTCTTTTTTTAAGAACAAAGCAAGTGTGACAAATTATCTGTACATGAACTGGTGACTGGGTAAAGGACTCAGGTTTCTGTGTACCTTCTAGAAGTTTAAATTCTCAGAATATATTTTAGAATACTGCTGGTATATGACATATCTAAAAATGTCTCAGCTGTATTTTGTCAACTTTTACAGACAGGCCCAATCCCCTATCTGTCATTCACTGAGTCATTCTCAGCTGTGCTCTGCTATCCAAGAGACTGTTTATGTCATTTACCTTGGATAGAAAAAAATTCCTTGGGTCTATTGATCCACCTTCAATGAATAATCTGGCAAAAATAAGCAAAAAAGTCTTAAACATGACTTCTTGAAGTCATGTGATGCATGTGGGACGTGGCTATGTGGAACTGTCATTTTTATATCAATTCTGTACAGAGAGCACAAAACTTAAGCTTCATTTTTTATTTCCCCTCTGCCCTCCCACCCTTCCCTTGGTGATGGCTGTACCCATTTGAGCATTTCTGAGCACAAAACCATATGTAAGTCTTAAAATAGAGGAGCAGAATTCTTTGTCTAAACAGTAACAGGGGATTAGCTGCGAGGGTAGCATAACTTGTGCAGTAACAGAAGCTGCCCAGATCTTCTTGGTGGACAATGCATAGAAGACTTAGAATCATGGAACGTCTGTCCCCCCAACCACCCTTCCCCACCCCCACCTCCCAACCTCCCACTCCACCCCCCACCCCCCATTAATAGTGTTAACAAAAGCTTAATCTTCCAGTTCTAAAGTGCAAATGATTTGGATATGACTGCTGTTGCAACAGGTCTGAACAGAAAATAAATGAAGTCCTTTCCGCCTATGCGATGTTTTCCAGAATATAAAAGATGAGTTCCATGACGATGGGGCCCTCACTGAGCTGGCAGGCCCCTCCATGGATCACCGGTACCAAAGCGCTGTCCAGATCATTCATGTACTGCGAGGGAAGGGGCTGGCCATTGCTCCCTGCTTGATAGCCAACCTGCACCACAGAAAGAGGAGAGTACAGGTTACTGGACAGAGATCTTTTCAGAGGGCTGAGGGCCAAGGAGATCGGACAGGAGAGGAGCTCTCCATGCCAATGGCAGTGAACACAAGTGCTCTTATTCATTGGACTTCTATCCTCCTGACATCTAGTCATCCTGACCCTGCCACTTGGCAGCTGTTAGACCTTGGGCAAAATGGGTTAAAGGGCCTGTTTCAGTCTTAGTTTCCAAGGGAGCAATGGGGTGGCACAGAGAGATAGGGAATATCAAAAATTACAACTAAACTTTTGTGAAATTTAAAATGAGAAAGACACTAGGTACTACTCCCTACCATAGCAGTAGACGAACAGTTGTTCTTCTAACGTTCCTTTCATCCAAAGGATGAAAGCACCTTTAGGATGGAGCACCTATAAACATGAACACAACATGAAGATGAACACAACAGGAGCCCCTGCCCTCAAAAAGCTGATTCATTTAATGGGAAAATGTCTGTTCTTTGTTTTTTATGAGCTAATTTTCTCCAGACTCTCGGTACCACTCAAGAAAGGATCATGATACTTTATTTATATTATTCTGATATTAGTACAGCATAGGTCAAGCCCTCAGTAGAAAAGAAACACTCGCTGAATGATGACCAGTCAGGAAATGGAGCCAGGTACAAGACTTTCACATTTTTCCCTGATAATAACAAAACTCTGAAAAACAATGGAATGAACCACAGGGATTCAAAATCCAAAGAAAAAGAGTGCCAGGCCACAGAGAGACACACTGGGGACAAGGAACTGAGGGAGAGGGGATGTGTGTGCAGGAGAGGGACAATGTTAATGGACTATGACAAAAAAAGTTAAAAGACAAGAAGGGAACCTGATCATAGGAGCCCCAAGCTGACAGAATTCGTGGGGAAATAGATCAGTTTGGATCCATTAACTAGCATGGAAATGTTGACAGCAAGGAAAACCTTGAATGGTTGACACAGAGGCCAATCAGCAGAAGACTGTGATAGCTGAGTTGAGAAAAATACAGGAAGGACATAGGACAGCTTGGGGTCTGCTTTCGTAAGAAACCAGAATGATACATAAAGGGAAGCATCAGACAGGGAACAGGTCCTCGTATGCACCTCCCCTGCTCACCTCACACTTAAAAGGAAAACTAGGTCCCTAGAAGACAATCAGGTAAAGAAATAGGCTCAGAGGGCTGACAGTCTGAACCAGAAGGCTAGAAAGTAAAGAGAACCATGATCTGTAGGTTGATGCAGAAAATGCACATGACAACAGTATAGACAGCCCAAGGCCAGCTTCAAAGGCTCCCCAAGACTCTTACCTGATCCGAGTCAAGTGTCACACGTAGTCCCAGTTTAGTCATCCCGTCTTCCTTCAGAAGCTTCAGGTGGGGACAGAGAGCAAGACAAAATGCCTTGGCGACATGTTCGGTCAGTCGGCTATGATCTGCAGGGTCACTCAGGCAATTGTGCTGGTCATCATTTTCTAGGAAAAACACCTATTCCCCAAACAAACAAGACTTAGTCTTGTGCCCAGGAGGCATGCAGAGAAGCAAATGCATCAGCTTCCTGTGTATGAAATCCTGATCCCCTGAGATGTGCAAGAAATCCTATCTGCCTATAACCTGCCTCTTGGACACTGTCATTGTGCAGTGCTTTACTCAGAACTAGAAAGGCATTTTGCCCATGCCCTTCTAAAAGATAATCCTTTATGTGGATGATTTCCTTAAAAAATGATTTTAGACCCTAAAATAACAGCCCTTACACTTGATGTGACCCGACTCCTTCATGTTATAGAGCAATATGAAGTTAAAGAAGGCGGTGACTCGCTCAAGTGCATAGATGTATATAGAGACAGGTCAGGCCCAATCCAGAATCAGTCATCGGCCTCTTATCACAGACAAAGCTTCCCCCATCCAGGCTCCAGTCACTGATGAGGCTGGAGTGGAGCTGGTGTCCTCACACCAAGCTACGCATGTACAGGGCACAGCAGCAGCACAGTCATCTGAGAGTCACAAGGACGGTCAAACGCAAGTCCTTTGCATTCAGAATGCTTTTGTATGATGGGATTCCCTGTGCTCTCTGGTTATACTATAAAGAGTAAATGATACAAAAGCAAAGTAAAGAAGATTTACAATGCTTACATATCCAGCACCTAGCTTGCTGCTCACTATGTGGCTTACCCTAATATCACAACACAGGGACGGCCCTGGTGCACCACTGAGAGGGGCAGTGTGAGGAGCTGGAAAGAGCCCTTGAGGTGGGCACCAGGGCACCCCCAACCCAGCTCCACCAGTGACCAGCATGAGGCAAGACAGACAGTTACACAATTTGTTTGAGTCTGTTTTCTCATTATGTAAACAAGATGGAACTCTCCACTGCTTCACTAGGTTACCTGGTAACAAGCTGGAGGTCAAACTGTGTTCTAAGGGATAAGGAGGCTTTTATACACGTTCCAGTCACTACACTCCTCAAAATGTTTCCAAGATGACCACTACAAAATAAGCAGCAAAGGCCAGTGAGGTTCATGAGAAAGCACTGAGCTTGATATGAAGGGTAAGTCAGCTGGAACACAGAACTGGAGAAACAGGTTCCAGTCTCTGCTATCAGGAAACAGCTATGTGAACCTCCATAAAGTACTTAACCTCTCTTGGCCTCAGATACCTTGTGTGGAAAATGGAAAAGCTAGCAATCATAGAACCTTTTTTTTAACTGAGACTTTGAAAGGGATGCTTATTTTACAGATGAGTAGATTTTCAAAGGAATTAAGGACCAGGACCTACTTGCTTCTTTTTCTCAGAGAATAAACTCTCTAGGAGTTCCTTCCATTCCCAGGTTAGGCTCTAATACAGTTTTCAAGTGAGACTACAATAGAATGGAAGGAGGAAGTTTGGCCAGATCTGGCATTGAATCAGGACTTTTCCATTACTTACTTGCCTTATAATCTTGGGTAAGTTACTTGGTCTCTGAACTTAAGTTCTTATTGGTGAAATCAGTTTCTTTTTTCCCCCCCAAGACTGTGTAATCTAAGATAGTTTCTAACTGTGAGTGCTGTAAAACCAGTGCGGCTCTCTGAACAATACAGCAAAGGTGTGTTCCATTCAGTGGAACAGAGGAAATTCAATGCAAACAAATCTCTGAAAGGAGACATCAGGTCACTGTTGGCTGCACTTGGTGGCATTTCATCCTGGTGAGCTCAGACAGACCAGAGGGGATTGGAGTATAATAAGGTTAACTGACATTCTCCTATGCTCTAGCAACAGTAGAATTTGAGTTTAGCAAAATGTTGTGTTCCAAGAGAGTCAACTTTCAGTTTCTCACCTCTGTCCATCTGATGACTTTTCCATTTGCTTTATACTCTGATCCATGGAATATCTTCACACTTGTTATAGACTCCATGGATTTCCCATCTATAGGACTTAAGACACTAAAAAAGATGCAAAGAAAAGAGTTTGAAGTAATTCTTGAAGTTGGAGGAGCTATTTCTCTTATCAAGTCTTGCTACTAACTATTCTTCTTGCCTGGAATGTATCTGTGCAATTCATCAGAGCAAGCAGCAGCTACCACATGCAAACACACATGAACTCTCTTGGGGAGAGCCTATACACTGACATAACACAATGACTACACATAACACAAACGCCAGTGTTCCAGGAGCTGGTGCTCTCTAACAGAAAGGAGTTGTTTACTACTGCTTTCCCAGCATTCATTTTTTTATTGGCCTCAGATTCAACTCTTCTCCCAGCTCTGCTCTGTCACTATATTCTGTTCCTGACTCCATAATAATGCATTACATCCTACTCTCCACTCATTTGCATATTGCCTTACAAATGAACTTCCGAAGATGAGGGAATATGATACACTCAGGCTATGTATGCTATATTCCCAGAACTCAAACTGCTTGGAACTTGGGAACTAAATAAATGTTATTTGACTAAAAGAATTATCTAACCAAGTACATTCATTATCACTGTGCTGATGTAAACTGATGAGTGAACTATCACAACAAATTCTCTTCAAAGCTAAATTGCCACTTTCTGTTTCCTAACAGAAAGGTCACTTTTTATGGTCATTTCCTTTCTGAAATGTATAAATAGGCAGATACGTTCATTCTGATGGGGGCTAACAATAATTAGCATAAGACTCCAAACACTTCCTAACAATTTTCAAGCTTGTTTTTCTCATTTCTATGTATGAAAGATCAAATTAACATAAACTTCAACATCAGGAATTCAGTTCATTTTCTTGAATCAAAATTATTCAAGAAAACTAAGTACAACTGCTAAGTTATTAGAGAACAATGTCAAAAAGAGCACTCCTAGTTCATTAGCATACTTTTGAGAGGATACTCAGATATTGATTGTCAAGCTATAAAACATTCAATCTACATACTGTATACTGAAATCCTGAGTTTGAGAATCTTCCTTCCCTAAAATAGTTCTTGTCTGTTTTTGATGCTGCTTCCACTGGCAATTGCTGTAGGAAGGGGTGACCTGCTTGCCAGTTACCATTACTTATGGTATAAGATTTTCAGCTTATCAAATTCTTGACCCTAATTATTATTGTTTATTTCCAACTATAATAAAGAATTAAACACAAATTGATACTGAAATTATATTCCAGTAAAAAATGAAAAGATTAAACGTTTATGTAATAGGCAAAGTTATTTACTGATTGCTCTTTTTTTTTGATCAATAATGAAAGTTTTTAACTTTTTAAAAAAAACTGGTGTGCCATGATCTGCTTTTGTTTTTTGTGATTCCTTCAGATTGAAATGTCCACTCTGCCACAGATATATGGCAGGTAAATGCTTTCTTCCTCTTATCAAATTCAGCCCAAGCATCGGCTATTTCTCTATGAGGTCTTTCTAGAATACTGACCTACCACCTCTTCCAGCTTCCTCTTTTAACTTCACTGTATCCTACAGAGTTTCCTATGAGCTTCTTCCACACTTTGGTGCATTTATTTACAACTGTCTTCAATACCAGACTGAGCCATTTGTCAGCAGGGGCCATGTGGAATTCATTTTTGTATTTCTAGAGGTTCTCATGTAATAGAATTAGTACCTGAAGACTGGATGAATGAATGGATTAACGAATGTGAAAAAAACCTAATAAAATGGAGTAAGGGCTATCCATTTAATAAGTCAATATTTTAAAGTACTAAATAGGTATCAGACAGTGGTTTAGATGCAGCTGATGATATAGTAATAAGTAAAAAAGAAAACCCTAACTCACAGAGCTTACACTTCAGGGGCAATAACATAAATAAGTAAAAACACATTGTATGGGAGTTATAAGTGGTCTTTAAAAATATAATGCATGGAAAGCAGGATGGGAAGTACTGGGTTTGAATGGAAGGAAATGTGTATGAAAGGGCTGTAAAATGAGGGTAGAGATTACTACAAACATCTATATGCAAACAAATTCAACAACCTCGATGAAATGGACAAATTTTTAGAAACATACATTCATGAAAACTGGATAAAGAAGACATAGAAAATGTAAACAAACCAATCTCAAGAAGCAAAATTGATACAGTAATAAAATCCCTTTCCTAAAACACACGAAAATCAGTTACCTTCTTAAATGCAAAAACTCAGTCTGAAGAAGAAATTAAGAAAACCACCCCATGTACAATTGTACTAAGGAAAATTAAATACCTGGGAATAAACTTAACAAAAGATGTGAAAGACCTATACAAAGAAAGCTAGAAAACATTGTTAAAAGAAATAAAAGATACAAAGAAATGGAAAGGCACCCCTGCTCATGGATCAGAAGAATCAACATTATCAAAATGGCCATCCCACCAAAAGCAATCTACAGATTCAATGTAATTCCACTAAAATTCTCAATGTCTTTAAAGAAACAGAAACAAATACTATTGAATTTCATATTGAGTAATAAAAACTTCAAATAGCCAACGTTTTCCTGACCAAAAGAAGAGAGGAGGAATTGTATTTCCAGACTTTAAATTACACTGCAAAGTCATAATAATTAAGACAGCATGGTCCAGAATAAAAACTGATACACAGACCAATGGAACAGAACTGAAAGTCCATAAATAAACAACACACATATAATCAACCAATCTACAACAAAGGGATAAAAAATATACAATGGAACAAGGATAGTCTCTTCAACAAATGGTGGGGACAACTGGACTGCTACATGCAAAAGAAGAAATCTAGACTACTTCCTCACACCATGTACAAAACCAACTCAAAATGGATAAAAGACTTGTATGTAAGACCTGAACCATAGAATACATAGGAAAATATGGCAAAAGCATTCCAAGACTTACATTTCTGAAATCTTTCAGGATACTCTACAGATGCTAAAAATATGAAGGAAAACAAACAGCTAGGACTACATCAAATCAAAAAGCTTCTGTACAGCAAAAGAGACAGTAACTGAAACAAAAAGAAACCCAACCAAATGGGAAAAAATTTTTGCTCTCCATACAAGTGATAAGGTTCTGATAACAAAGATCCACAAAGAACCCACACAACTTAACAAAAAGCAAAAAGCCCAATCAAAAAATGAAAACTAAAAAGGCACTTCTCCAAAGAAGAAATACAAATGGCTAATAGGCATATGAAAAATGCTCAACATCACTAATAATCAGGAAAATGTAAATTAAAACCATAATGAAGCTGGGCAGTGGTGGCTCATGCCTGTAATCCCAGCTACCTGGGAGGCTGAGGTTAGGGAATCACTTAAGTTCACGGGATTGAGAAAACCTCAGGCAACATAGTGAGACTTAATCTCTAAAATAACAGCTGGGCATGGGAGGCGGAGGCTGGGGATCACTTGAGTCCACAGGGTCAAGACAACCCTGGGCAACATAGTGAGCCCTAGTCTAAAAAAAAAAAAAAAAATGAAATAACATCTTACACCAGTAAGAATGGCCCCTATCAAAAAAAAAAAAGGGCAACAGCAAGTGCTGGCATGAGGGAGAGGGACACTTTTACACTGCTGATGTGTGCGCAAACTGGTCCAGTCACTATGGAAACCAGAGTGGAGGACCCTTAAACTACTGAGAATGAAGTTAGTATTTGATCCAGCAATCCCACTTCTGGGAATCTACCCAAAAGATATGAAAACACTATTCAAAAAGACACCTGTACCTGAATGCTTACTGCAGCACTATTTATAATAACCAGGATATGGAAAAAACCCAATGCTCCAAAACAAACAAATGGATTGGAAAGTTCTGGTATATGTACACAACGGAATATTATTCATCAATCAAAAAAGACAAATTTGATGCATATGTGATAACATGGGTGGACCTAGAAGGAATCATGTTGGCAGAAATAAGCCAGAAAGATAAAGATAAATACTGGATGATCTTACCTATATGTGGGATGTAGGGAAAACAAAAGGACTAGGAAAATTTAAAACTAACAGCGGAACTGAAGCATAGAGTCTGGCATGTTGACATGTGCCTGTAATCCCAGCTACCTGGGAGGTAGAAGTTAAGAATCACTTGAGTCTGCAGACTTACCCTAGGCAACATAGTGAAAACTATCTAAAAAAAAAAATAGCCAGATGTGGTGGTGCATGCCTGTAATCCCAGCTACCTGGGAGGCTGAGGCTAGGGATCACTTGAGTCTGTGAGTTTGGGACTACCCCAGGCAACATAGCAAGACCTAGTCTCTTAAAAGAAAGAAAAGAAAGAACTGAAGTATAAAATAAGAGAGCAGAAGGGGGTAAAATCGGGGAAAGGATGGGCACAGGAAATTAAGAGGATGGTTCACGGTGACAAGGTGGTGGGAGAACCTTGGGTAGACAATGATGTATGTGTGCAATCAATTAAAAATATTAAAATTAATTTTTAAAAAAGGGTGGGCTGTAATTCATACAGGTTAGCCAGAGAAGACTTTCCTGAGAAAGTGGCATTTTAGAGAAATTTAAAGGCATAAGGGAGTGGTTCATGTGCGATCTAAGGTCAGAGTATAAACTGAGAAAACATCAAAGGCCTGAGGTAGGCAGGTGTTATGTTCATGAATACAGGTATTTCTTGTGCAGAAGACCTTATGGGTCATAAAGGATTTTGGCTTTTATCCTGGGAAGTACTGGAAGCCAGTGGTGGGTTAGGAGCAGCAATGACTATTCTGACCACGCTGTTGGAAACAGAAGGGTTGGGACAGGGAAGAGACCAAGACTAGGAAAAGGGAAACTACTACATAGTAATATAGATTCAATAATGGTTTGAAAGTAGGATGATGACTGTAGAGGTAGTAAGAGTAGCATAATTCTGCATATATTTTGAAGTAAAGCTAACAGGGTTAAGCAGGGTTATTATGGGAGTGGGTGTGGAATGTGAGAGAAAGATGACTCAAGGTTTGGGCTTGATCCCTCAGAACAGAGTTGCCATGCACAGGAAGCAGTAAAGGACTTGATGCCAAGGGAGGTGATTTTAAGTCCTACTCTTGCAGTTCCTAGCTTTGTGCAGTCATTTAACTTTTTGGTGCCTGTTTACTGTAATATGGAAAAACAAAACCAGTTATCATGTCAAAAGAAGTAATACTAGCAAAAGTGTTTTGTAGACCATAAAGGGCTAGGCTACTGCGATTATCCCAATAACTTAAGAGTCTGAAGTATTAATTCCTTCTCTCTTTTTCTTCTCATGGCAAGCCAGGCACGGTGGTATGTGCCTTTAATCCCAGCCTAGGACAGGAGGGTGAGACTAGGAATCACTTGAGTTCATGGGTTCGAACCCACCTGGGGCAAGAGAGTGAGACCTAGTCTCAAAAAATAGCTGGGCATGGTGGTGTATGTCTGTAATCCCAGCTACCTGGGAGGCTGAGGCTGGGGATTGCTTGAGTCCAGGGTACTCTCAGGGAAATGAGAGTCTGCGGTTCCCTGGGCAACATAGAGAGACCTAGCCTCAAAAAAAAAAAAAAAAAAAAATATACATATATATATATATATATATATATACACATATATAGCTGGAATTACAAGACAATCCTTTCTCTTAGGCAGGCCTTTCAGTGACATAATAGAACCCCAGTGTAGATGACAAAATCAGAGCATTTGTGGCCTGTAACTAGAATGCCACAGGGGATTGTTGGCTACATTTACCCCTTGTTCACATTCTTGTCGTCGTCCACCCACTGGATGTGGATGTGCTCCTGGGGATCCTCAGCATCCACCTTCCCGCAGGTGATGGTGAAATCCTTCATCTCCCGCAGTGCCTGGCGCAAGGCGTCCATGTTCTCTGCCGTGATCTGGACCATAACGCCATCTGAGAATCAGCACCAAGACCATACAGGTGGAAACAACACAAAGCCAGGGAGAAGGGCAGATGAAACGTGGTTTGTGGCATCTGGAATGTCACTCGAGTTAAACAGAAAGCTTTGCTCTGCTCTCTAAAACTGATGAAAACAGAGAAGTTCTGTTCTCTGAGCTGAACTTCTTACTTTTTCAAAGGGCTATGAAGACTAAACCCCAAAATGGGTTCCTTGCCTGTTGACTTCACTTCAGTCACAACTAAGAGTTTCTCCTGAGACTGCTCAACAGGAAACCCTACACATGGTCACAACCCTCTCTTGGATTCAAAGAGCACCTTGTTCCTGTTTCCATGCTTGTGTTTATCATGCCTGAATCACACTTATTTGTATCTCAGTCTCTCTCACCTTACTATCCTATTTTTGGGCTGCTATCTACCTAAGTCAAAGGTGAACACTGACATGGAAGGTGAAAGGTGTTACATGCTGAGCAATTACTTTGCTTCAGTGATATAATATTCCATCAGCTAAAATAATCCTAAAGAACCTCAATAAAAAAAATCTCATAGACAGTCCATTGCTCTACTCACAGAGTGAGAAGTAAGATCTAAGATATTCCCAACCCAGAGACATAAACCTAACTTTTAAGCACATTGCTTTGCATTTGAAAGGACCTGTGAGTTCAATTTATCATTTGGGCAATATGTATGGGGTATTTTAAAATCATCTTGTAAAGACAATTTCAAATACAGTCAATACTTGGTCATATAGGAATTAGTCACCAAGTTTATTAACACCTAGATTTCTCTAATTTCTGAACAGCACTTTTCTGTTATGTAGTCAGAGTTATAAAATTTAATTATAAAATATTACCAAACTTTGTTCTTTACTCACTGCTTTATTACATTCATCAATTTAATCTGTTTTCCTTAATAATGAGATCAAAGTCAATGTCTTACATATGTAAGATTATCTATGCATTTCAATTAATACACTGAAACCCACCCTCAGGAAGGAATGTTTTCAAACAGGGTCCTGAAACAAGTTATTGTGAAAATGATGAACTATCACTCTGTGTGGCAAACTGCATTACCAACTGACCACCTACCTTACATCTTACATGCTTTTCTACAAAACTACCTTCCATACCTCCATCAAGTGGTAATTCCGCTTCCCTTGAATTTGGGCAAACTCATGACTATTTCTAACTTGAGACTGTAATGGGAGTGACACTACGTGACTTTTGAGCACTGCTGCTTCTGTGTTACTGAATCACAGGCCCTTTGGAGCCCTGAACCACCATGTAAAAGGTCCCACTAGCCCAAGGTTGCCAAATCTGACTAAAGAGTCCATGTGCAAGTAAGCATACTTGTCATCACACCTGGTTTTTAAATCACCCCAGACCAGGCCCCAGACAAGTTAGTGAACAAAACTTCAGATAATTCTAACTCCCATGCGTCAAGGGAGTGCCAACCATCCAGTCACCCCACTGAGGTCCCAGATATCACTGAGCAGGGTCAAGTCAAGCCTGAACTGCTCTGCAAATATTCCTGACTTAGAGGGATCTGTGAGCATGTGTTAAGCCATAAGTCCTGGGTTTGTTATGCAATAAGAATAACCAGACCAGAATACAGTGAAGAATAACTGAAAAGAAGCAGTATGCTTACTAGCCTTTGTGTGTGTGTGTGTGTGTGTGTGTGTGTTTGAGACTAGGTCTCACTATTTAAGGCCGTGGAACCGCAGGCTCTCGTTGCCCGGGGTACCACAGACTCAAGCAATCCCCAGCCTCAGCTTCCCAGGTAGCTGGGATTACAGGCACGCGCCACCACGCCCAGCTATTTTTTTTGGAACTAGGTCTCGCTACAGGCTCCAGGCGGGACACGAACCACGATCCCTAAGCCCCGGCCGCTTCATAGGCTGAAGCTTACAGGCACGAGCCACCGTGCCCGGCCTTACTAGCCTTTTATTTACTTAACTTTCATTTAATCAACTTTGGATTAGTGTCATGACTAGTTATAGAAAGCTAGCAGCAAGCACATTCCATTCTGTGCCCAAACAATGACTGCAGCATTCTTGTGGGTAAGAGGAACTGAGTTTTATCTACATATAGATTTGCATCAGAGACATGTTTGAACTCAGACTGTGTCTCCTTAGGTTCCTTATTCCTCTAAAAACTCTTAAAAATCATCTCTCCATTTTTTCTGTCTCTGTCTTACCAGTTTCTCTACAACTTGTTCATTTTTCTGGAGAACTACATACCCATGACTGTTTTAATTAGTTGAAGAGTGAGGCACTATTGAATAAATAGGAGTCAGAAATCTTCAGCAAAAATGTCATGGTTTCCCCTTCATGCCCCTTGCTTTTCAGTTGTATGATTAGAGTCAAACTAATGCAAATGCATTAAATAACTCATTCTTTACCTTCCACTATACTGGACTTTGCAAGATATCCTGAAGAAGATTTCAGAGCTCCACTGAAGACAAAAAAACTGGCACCAGTGACTGAAATAGAAACAGTTAAGTGATGACAGATCCTAAGATGAAGGGATTGAGAACAATGAAATTTGATAGTCATGAACAACAAATATAGAGACAATTTAAAAACAGCAATTCTACATACCATAATATACAAGCAACCAATAATTCAATACAATAGCTTTTGGAATGAAGTTTAAAGATATATTCACCATGCTGTTTAGCTCTTTGTCCAAGCAAAAAGAATTTTGCAAGCAAAGGAATCTTTCTGGTAAAGTTGAAATTTCACTATAACAGAGGCATGTTCATTTACTTATATACTATCTTTGGCAGTTTTTAAAGTATGATACCAGAGTTAAGTAGCTAGCAAAAAAGACCACAAGCCTGCAAAGTCTAAAATATCTGTAAACTAGTCATTCACAGAAGAATTTCGCTGACCCTTGAGCTAATTCACTGGTTTCCTTTTTTTTTTTTTTTTTTTGATCAAAGGTAATGAAGATGGAGATATGGTTACCAACTGTTCTATTTACTAAATGGAGTTGAAACAAAATACCTATTTAAAAGACAAATCTGCTACCACTATCACTTCCTAAAAGAAAGAATATTTGATTATATTTACGTTTATGACAACTTTATAAGTTTATTTTTCCACAGTGCTACTCAAATACCCTACCCACTGACACCATACAGTATCTCTGATAAATAGATCTTACAGTCTTTGTTAGAAACTCCTAAAGACAAGGAGGTGACAATAATTCAAGGCAGCCTATTCTACTTCTAGACAACTTGCAGTGTTATAGAGCACACTCTCTAGTTAACCCCAAATCTAGATCCCCTGTACTTTTTACCCACTGATGCTGGTTCTTTCTCTGGTCTTTTGTAGTTTAAAGAGAATCAGTTGACTCCTACTATTTCCATGGAACAGAAAGCTTGAAAAAGAGAGGTAACTATTCCAAAACCTATTCAAATATTCTAGATATGATTTGATTAGTAGAGAGCATTATCTTATATCACTTGCCTTATTTAGATATTCTATTACTAAACAACTGATTTAAAATATATAATGAAGTCAGAAACTGGCAATATATCTACTAGATAAGTGTTTCATAAAATGTACTAAAGAAACCTAGTTTGAGGTGATACCCTTAGGGGGAAAAATACTCATGGTCAAATAAATTTAGGACGAGCTAGGCACCATGCTCCATTAGGAAAACCACATTACATATGAACATGTTAAAGGCTCAGGAAAGTCATATGGTGAAGAACTCTGTTTAAAGTTGTTTAATACAAGATTTTTCAGCGTAATGTATTAAACAAAACTACTCATTAATGAGAATATTTTTTAAATTCATAGAATAGAAACTTGAGGAATGTCATCCAAGGCAGTGCTTCTTAAATTCTAATGTGCATTTGAGTAACACAGGCATCTTGATGAAAAGCAAAATCTACTTTACCAGAACTGGTGTGTAGAGACTTTATTGTTAACAATCTCCTAAATGACAAGACCACATTCTTAGTACTGCTGAACCTAGAAGCTTTCCTTCAGAATCTTGCAAACCTATTCATGAACATTCTTTGGATATGGTCATCCAACAAGCCTTAAATGCATCAATGTATACTCTCACTACAGGACCCAATCACAGATCCATCTGGTCCTTTTCATATCCTGAGGTTTTTATAGCCTAAGTGTTTCCAAGTGTTTCCTCTCAATAAGAGATTCCATTTACAACTATGGCCATTTGGGAAGTCTACACAATCCTGGAGAATTATGTTGAAGGATTATGTGCATTAAAAGTTTAATCAAAGTTTAAAACTTTATTGAGAAAGTGAGTGTTTTGAGGCTGAGATAGTCAACTCTTCAAGCCCCGGAAACCTTTCATTCTCATGTGTCAATCAAGTCACTCACCCTTTCTGGGCTGATTATGAATACTGATAGCCTGGGTCTGATAGTTTCCATCATCATTCTGTACACATACGAGATGAGAGTCTGCCTTCTCGTTGAAGCAGGCACCTCCTGCCAGGACATGCTCATTGGACTTGTTCATGGCTTTCATCATCTGCAATCAAAAAACAGGGTCAACATACTTATTGCACCATGAATGGGCTTTTATTTATTTTTGGTCTAACATGGCACAACTCTTCACCATCTCAAAGATAAAACAAAGTATTATCATTATAGTGACAAAATGACCACCAAACAGCAACAACAAAAAATCAAAGTAAAAAATAAGTCACCACTAGCAAAAAACAAAAATAAAAATTCTCTGCACAGTTTACAGTTTATAGGTGGCTTGATTTGTATTATAACCTAAAAAACACATGGCACAATGAAGGAAAACATAAACAGCTGGAACTACATCAAACTAAAAAGCTTCTGTACAACAAAAGAAACAATAAACAAAACAAAAAGAAACCCAACCAATTGGGAGAAAATTTTTGCCCTCCACAAAAGTGATAAGGGTTTGATAACAAAGATCCACAAGGAACTGACACAACTTAGCAAAAACAAAACAAGAAGTCCAGTCAAAAAATGGGGAGAAGAACTAAAAAGACACTTCTCCAAAGAGGAAATACAAATGGCCAACAGGCACATGAAAAAATGCTCAGGGTCACCAACAATCAGGGAAATGCAAATCAAAACCACAATGAGATAACAAGTTACATCAGTAAGAATGGCCCATATCAAAAAAAAAAAAAAAAAAAAAAAAAAAAAAAAGGGAGTAACGAGTGCTGGCATGGATGTGGAGAGACAGGAACACTCTTACACTGCTAGTGGGAATGTAAACTGGTCTAGCCACTATGGAAAGTTGTGTGGAGAACCCTTAAACAAAGTAATGAGAAGCAAGGACCATTTGACCCAGCAATTGCTCTTCTGGGAGTCTACCCAAAGGAGACCTCAGTAGTTATACAAAGGGACACCTGTACTTAGATGTTTATTGCAGCACTATTTATAATTGCAAGGACATAGAAACAACCCAAATGTCCCAAGACAGACAAATGGATGAAAAAGATGTGTTATGTATACACAATGGAATATTACTCATCAATTAAAAATGACAAATTTGATGAATTTCAGACAATATGGATGGACCTAGAAAAAATCATATTAACAGAAACAAGTCAGAAAGAAAAAGAAACCAAATGGTTTCACTAATATATGGGATATAGAAAAAACAAAAGGCCAGGAGGAAAAGTCAAAACAGGTTAACAACCAAACTAAAGTACACAAATGGGGATGGGGGGGTGGTGGTGAGTGGGAGTGGTCAGGGAGGGGAGGTGGTGGGTGAACCCCAGGGAATACAAAGATGTGAAATATATAAATAAATTATTTAAAAAAAAAACAAAACACATGGCTGTCCCAAAACAGATGAATGGATGAAAAAGATGTGGTATATACACAATGGAATATTACTCATCAATTAAAAAATGACAAATGAGATGAATTTATGATAACATGGATGCACCTAGAAGAAATCATATTAGCAGAAACAAGTCAAAAAGGTAAAGACAGACACCAAATGGTTTCACTATTATATGGGACATGGGAAAGATAAACAAAAAGCTATGAAGAAAAGTCAAAAAAAGCTAACAACCAAATTGAAGTACACAACTTGGAGTGGGGGGCGGGACAGAGAGGAAATGGTCAGGGAGGGTGGGGGGGTGAATCCTGGGGATTACAAAGATGTGAAATTTATATATAAATTATTTGCTTATTATTAAAAAAAAAAAAGACACATTCTGCAATTACCCCCCATGTCAAAAGGGTAATGACCTTGATTGTTGCACTGAATTCAAATAACTAAAGCTAGTATAGCTAATTGCAGTAGTTTTTCCTACTTACTGATTCTCTGAGAATATATTTATATCAAAATTTTGCTCAAAAGTATATCCCAACTGCAGAATTTTGAAGGATTTGCACCGAATCTACAGGTCACTTTGCACACTACTGACATCTTAGCAATATTGTATTCCAATCCATGAACTTGAGTTGTATCCCTATTTACTTACTCTGATTTCTTAAAGCAATGTTTTGTAGTTTGTAGGGTACAAGTCTTTCACTCAATTGATTAGATTTATTCCTCGGTATTAATCAATTTAATTCTACCATCATCTCCTGACTTTACTGTGTTATAGTAATAATTCTTGCAAAGTTAATATTTTAATATCTTATATCACCAGAGGCACCCAAAAAGTAATTGAATATTCCTCTCACACTGACATTTATTAATTTTACTAATCCAAGCCAGTTCTATTGGAATTTTCCAAAGATTACTTTTACATAAGTGTTTTGCAAATAGGGTAAAACAGCTGGAAGATTACCACTTGGAAAAGTCAAATGACAGACTAATTTAGATTTTCATTTGCAACATACATTTGTATCATATGAAAGAAACTACTATAATCACAGAAATTTTAGACTGTTATATCCATCATTTCTTCCAAATCATTAGGCTACAGTGGTTTCTGATTTTGTCTACACTAAGCTGATTAAGAAATGTGAAAATTAGCTAATCTCTAAGGAAATAATTTCCCTGGATATCAATTTCAAATCCAATAAGATAAACTTCATATTTCTTCAAAAATTAATGAACACTGCCCTGGGAGCAGCCTGCCTTTTGGGGGGTTAGAAGGGAGGGATCAAAAAAGTGAACCAATTTTTATTCTCTTGAAGTTACACTCATTATACTGAGGAGTTCCCCAGCTATCCAAAGGATCTTGCTAACCATAAAATAAATATACTCATTATGTGATGATATAAAAAACTCAACTTTCCATTTTAGCTGTGCTATTTCTCTATTGACTCAAATTCTGTAATATCTTTGGTATCTATTCCTACTTTCCCTTAGTGGAAGCCTAACTGCAGCTTTAGAGGATATATACTGTAGCAACCTTACAACTGGTTTTTCTACAGTCTTCACCAGTTCTAATTCATAGCATACGTTTTCACATTTACCAAAACATAGCTATGATCATATCACATCTTTTCCATCTTCTCTACCACTTACCCTCATTCAGAATCACAAGCTTCCCAGGCTCAAGCCCCAAGCCAGTTTTTCCAGCTGTGTCTTTCCCATTGTATCCTTACATGCAAGACAACTTCCTGTAACTTCCTTCACTGCCATTTCCCATATCCAAGCTTCTGCATACGCAGTTATTTGGCCTCCCTTTTCTTCTCCCATATCCAAGCAGATGAAAAAGATGCCCCACCAAATAAAGGCTTAGTAAAAACACCAATTCCTACCTTTAATTCCCAATCAGATACCAATGGACCACCTCCTTATTTGAATTGCCACTGCATATCTTTGGCATTTCTTATACAGCATCATTTACATTCAGCTTTGGGTTATGATTAATAGCAAGGACTCAAATTAGACAGCCTGTATCTCAGACCTGGCTTTGTTACTAGCTAGCTCTGTACTTTGAGCAAGTTACTAAATTCTCTGTATCTCAGGTTCCTCTGTAAAATGGGATAATAAAAGTAAATATTTCATAAGGCTATGAGGATGAAACAAACTAGAACACCACCAAGTACATAATAAGCATTGGCTAAGTGTTAAATAAAAGTTGTATGCTTGTATCTTACAACCTACTTATGAAATTATAGAGCAATCTTAAAATGAGCAGCAAATAATTTATCAGAGTACTTAGGAAATAAAGAAATTCAGATCCCCAGTCACAATGAAATAATAACAAATGGTAGTTATCACTTATTAAGTGCCAAGCATGAGCTAGGCACTGAGTAAAATGCTACATGAAAACAACAACAACAACAACAACAAAAAAACACTTTAATGTAAGAGTGAAATGGTATACAAGCTTTGTCTTCCTGTTTTTCTTCCCCTACCACAGTTGGCATCTAACCATTCATAAAAATCACAAGAGCCAGTTTGGGGACTAGAGGAATTGATATACTCATGTCTTTCAATTGCCTTTGCATTTTCAGGGATGATCCTAAGGTCACAGTTGAACCTGCTAAACTTGACATACCTCTCCAAGTAGAGATGTCAAGTGGAAAGACGCTCCAGACTATAAGATGAGAGAGAAGACTAGAGGAAGACATCAGTACATAAATAGTAATTATAATTAGGCCAGAGGACTGGAGAGATCATGAAGGAAATGGACAGAGAAATAAAATAGAAGGACTAATAAGGCCTTGTGTACTCTGTAGTGAGAGAGAAGTAGGGTGTTTGAAATGGGGAATATACAGAGATAGACATTAAACTTTGAGAGCTAAGAGATGTCCTTCCAGAGCTTCTTGTGGTGCTTGAACAGGAGGATTAGAATTTATGGTCTTAAAGCTGAAGGTGTCAGCAAGGTTGTAAGCAGAATGTTCTGAAGCCATTGCTCAGGCCAGTCCATGACCAGGACATGCAGGAAAGACAGTCTGGTCTGTCAAGTTCAACAGTGACTCCTGCTGTAGTCAGTGAAGGCAAAGCAGCCAGGACACTCCTTGGGAATCCTTTTAATTTATACCTATGCCTAAATATTGCCTTTACATATGACAATAGGAGTGGCTACATCCATACCAATAGTCAATGGAACATAGCCTCCCTGTGCACCATTCTCCAGAGCACTGTTCACAAACTCCTTTTATCCTTTTGAAAAGAGGATATCATCACTTCTCAGCCTTTTGGCGAAGACTGGGTGTGTGTGTGTGGGGGGGAGAATATCAGTGCCTTCTCCAAGAAAAAGAGAAATGTATTCCTTGAAGGCCAAAAAATAAAACATTCTTCAAACAGATTTTAGGGCCATCTGTTCTTGCTAGTGCTACAATAAATCTTTGAAATCATGCTTTTGTAACTTCACATTTCTCTGAAGAATATATGTGACTCTGGAATTAAAATAAACCCAAACTCCTATTTTAGATTCTTAGTGTGGGAAAGAATTTCAAGAGACCATTCAGGATATACAAAATGGGGAATTGTAGAGCTGCACAACTTCAGGTTCTTGTATTATATCACAATCAACACAAACTTCACTTATTCTTGTCTTTTTGATTTTGAGTAAAAGATCAGTAAAACTTTGTTCCTTTTGGCTGAGATTGTTCCAATGACCCAATAGTTGGAAGCTCACTACATTACTAGAAAAAAAATTATTTTTATATTAATATAATGTAGTTACTTAGAGTATAATTGGATTAATTTTGAACTATATATATATATACACACACACACCCCCATATAAACAGCACTAGAAATAAATACTCCATTTCATTGATCTATACTTATATAGTTACTCCAAAACAAATACTGTACTTTATAATAAATCATAACATCAGGTAGTGAAAGTCCAAGAATTATGTTCTTGCTTCAAGCTGTTTTGGCTATTCTAGGCATTTTGTATCTCCATATAAACTTCTGAATCAACACCTCAATTTCCACCAAAAAAGTCTGTTGGGTTGTTTTATTTTTTTTCCTTTTCTCTTGATCAGCTCTAAAGTTTTAGATACAGGGAAAACAGGCCTGTAAACTTTCCCCACAGTCACTGGCAGGGCAGAGGGAGTCCATTCCTCAACTGTTCAGTCACATTTATTTAGGATTTTTTTTTTAATACCTAATTTCTTCAAACCTCTGATATGTCCATCTCACCTCTATTTTTTTTAGAGATTTCTATTTTTATTCTTATTTTACAAAGTGAAAAATTAGATATATCCTACATGCTCATGAAAGTGAGAAGTCTGTAACAAGAGATCAATACAAGTTAACCAAATGAAGTTAATCTGAATAATTATAATAACAGCAATAATGAGAGTATAACATTTATGGATAGCTATAGTTTACCAGGCACAATGCTAGCTATTTGACACATGTGACCTAAATGTCATAAGACACTTATAAGGCTGGCAATCCTCATCTTCCAGAATAGAGATGAAGTAAATCCACTTACATGACATAGCTAGAATTTAAAAGTCAACCAAAGGTCTTTCTGATTCCAAAGTCTGATTTTTCTTTTATTATATCTCTGTGCTTTTGTGATCTTAAACATACACATTAAAAACAGGTGACGCATTAAGAGTAATAGATAATTCCATTTTTCCTGCTCCATGAGATTTTGTATATTAGTCATAGTACCTCTGGTAGTGATCTAGCTGTTTATTATACATAATAGAACCACAGTGAAGATCATTTTCTAAAGTGGAGCTTAGACTATTCTAATATCGCCAACATATTCTTCAAAACAAAGTATTACAGACTGCTCGAAACCCAGTCTTAGTTGGTCTGGAAGCAGGGGCTAAAAATTCCTCCAGAAGAACTGGGTCCTGGAGAGGACCTCAGCATGCCCCTGTCACAGCCCAAGCCACAGGCAGGGGTAGGTGTAGGTTGTGCACTGCTACACCAGGGATTCAGGAGCTTCAGGCTGGGGAGGGGAGCATCTTCTACTCCTCTGGTGTCTGGGAGCAGGGTGGTACCTCTGCCAGGACATGGGCTGGCAGAGAGGGGTTGTCCCCCCTCTGGTTCACTCCCACTTCTATCAGACCTCACTAGGAATAAGAAAAACAACAATCCAGCTGCAGACAATAGGAGAAGTATAAACAAAGACCCTGGACATATTCATCACCTGGGTAGGTCCCAAACTGATCATGGTTGGAACCAAAGAGACAAGACTGTGAGACTAATTATAGAGATGATATGCCAAAGAGCTACACCTACAACATTTCAGAATCTGGGGAGTCAAACCCTTGACCCAGAGATACGTCAGTGTGAGAGAAGCACCCTCCATTTTCAAAGGGCGAGGAAAGCCACAGAGAAGGGACAGTAGCCTCATGGCAGAACTGTAAACCACAAGACAGGAGAGGAACTGGACAAACCTCCTGCTGGAGTCTGTCTCCACCACGGAACTACTCTACCGCCAACGGCTGGGAGTTGGGATCCCAATGTCAGAGGCCAGAACTATAAGGATCAGAAGCAGCACCTTGGGACAGACAGCAGAATGGAGGAGACAGCCAGCATGAATGAGGAGGTACAAACCCCAGTGATCACATGGGTTTGGAGAAAAAGAGACTGTAAATTCACCACAAGAAATGCCAAAAACAAGGAGCTTGGCGACCCACACCACACACCTGCCCTACAAGAGGTTCCTAACATGCTCAAACTGGCTACCAGCCTCAAAATTACCCCTGGAAGCTTAAGCAGCATTGACTGCCAAGTCCCAGGAGCGCAGGCCTCATTCAGGAAAAGGACATTGTACCAGAGAAGGAAAAAACCAATAGACCAAGCACTGACCAAAGACTTGCAGGGAGAGGGGAGTTGGAGTAAGTGAAGGGGGATGGGTGGTGGGGGTGGTAGGGGAGAGTAGGCATACATATGGGGATCAATAACTAAACAAACATGACCAAGAGTTTATGAAAATAAGAAAATAAAAAAAAATTTAAATCAGAAAAAGAAAGTATTATAACGACTTAAAGGTCACTAGCCCTAAAATCAGAATAGTAATTGCTAAATTAATTTTTATAATAATCAGTTTGGTACAGTAGATAATAGTAGGGGAACCAGAATCAAACTGCTTGGATTTGATTCTGCCTCCACTACTTGTTAGTTCTTTGCCTTAATTATTTCATCTGCAAAAAAGTACTATACTCATTTCATAGAGACAGTGTGAAGAAACATATATGCCTAGAATAGTGCCTGGTATATAATATATTCTCAATAAATAATAAAAAATAATCTCATTATAGAACATGAGTAGTGTCGCCTAAACCAAATGAAATCTTGAAGTCTTGATGAAGATTACAAATTTTATTCATTTACTAAATTTTGTGACTACTTCACTAACTAAATTTCCCATAATGTCTGAAGTACTATTTCTTTCTACCTTCCTAAGCTTTGGTCTTCCCTTAGCAGCCCACTCTGTCCACATTTTACATATAGCTGCTAAAACTTAGTTCCTGAAATTGAACTTTAGTTTTCTGCTTAGAACCTGTAAAATCTCCTTATAAATTACCATACTAAAACCCAAATTTCTTTGCCTAATTTTTGAAGGTCTTTAAGATCCAGGAGTCTTCATTTCTTAGTCTGCTAGTCTCTTCTTCAGTAGGTAGGCTACAGTCTCCCATCATCTCTATAAAGCATACTCATTCCTGATGCTTTGTTTAGGCTGCAGTGTATTCCACCCTTGTTAACTTGTGAACTTTCATCCTTCTCCTTCAAGCTATTTTCCACCTTCTCCTGCTAGTGCCTAAACATCATACACTGTACACTTTCAATTACCTTCATATACATTTACATGAGCATTTATAAATACATACTACATGGAGTATGCTGCTCTGGTGGGTAGGGATTCAGGACAACAAAAAACGAAAGAATGTTCCTGATTGCTCCATTTGTCAGAACTCTCCCTTCTCTAAACTTTTAGTAAACTTGGAGTAAGTTTTATTTATTTATTTATTTTGGCTTAGTTTAGTTTAGTTTTAGAGACTAGATCTTGCTATTTTTGCCTGTGGAACTGCAGGCTCACGTTGCCTGTGGTACCATGGACTCAAAGCGATCCCCAGCCTCAGCTTCCCAGGTAGCTGGGCTTACAGGTGCATGCCACCATGTCCAGATATTTTTTTTTTTGGAACTAGGTCTCACTATGTTGCCCCAGGCGGGACTCGAACCGTGATCCCTAGTCCCAGCCATGCTCCATAGCCTGTAGCTTACAGGCATGAGCCACCATGCCCAGCTTGCAGTAAGTTTTAGTAGCTGTTTTCATATTATTTTTCTATATTGGTTAATATCTTTACTTAATATGTATTATTTATGCAATTCTGTACTAGGTAGCATGCTAATGATATGGCTGTAAACACGACAGACACAATCCCTTGTGGAAATAAAAGCCCAATAGAGAAAATAGACACTGAACAAGAAATTACACCCGATAGAGAAAACAGACACTGAACAAGAAATTACAACTCTAGTGAGAACTACAAGAGGATATGTAGAATGTTTATAACAGGATGAGTTACCCAGATGGGAGTTAAATGAAAGTCTTACATAATGCCGTCCTGACATGCAGGTTAAGAGGGGTGGAGGGGAGACGTGAATCAATAAAGAATTTGCTTATGCAAAGGCTATGAATCAAAAGAGAACATAGTTGAGAAAATGATATGAAAGACTATGGATACAAAGAAAAATAAGTGAGAGGAAAAGTGAAATAATGTGGTAATTTAATGAAATAATGTATAAGGAACTACTTCAACTACAAAGTAAAAAAGAATTATTAGACATACATCAACTAAGACTATCAAAGATAAAATTATGTTGCATTGAAACAAACGCTAAATTAAAAAGTCCGCTAAATCAGATATGAAAAATAAGCAATAGATACAGCTGATAAATTTTACTGTAACTGAAATGTAATAAATGACAAATACAGTAATTGCTTTTGAACAAAGATTTCTGAACCTGCACTACCACAAACCTAGGAGGCAGACTTCAGAGGATCACAGATGATATGAATATCAGTGTAGTTATTGTCATGCCTTCAGTTAGCACTAAAATAACTATGGGGGCCTCACAGTTTTTACAGACACATTTGCATAAACAAATCTAATTCTCAAACACAAAAACAACCACCTTGTAGACACCAAGGAGAGCAACGATGTTTTTTGCTTGGGGATGCCAACCAACCATCTTCTGAACAGTAAGCTACCAAAAGGCAAGAATAATGCTGTCACTCGTCTTTATAGTCCATATCACAAAACATTTAACAAGTGTTTGTGAGATAGATAACAAAACTCAAATATGAGAAATAAAATGGTTTTTAAAATATAGCCAAAGAGGAGATGATCTTCAAAGGCCATTCACAGACGCCTATATTCACAGAGAAACTTCTTGACCAACACTGCCTGGGGGCAAGACCCCCTAAATCTGACACCAGAGCCATAATGCAACGCAACAAATCAATGGAGATGGGATTGGAGAAGATGGCCTACAGCAAGAAAACATGGACAGATCACAAGTGAATACAGATTGGCCACCCAATGCAACCTTAAGACTGAAAACCTACCAGCAAGGCTTACCTGGTTCCAACAGCACAGTCCCTCACCTAGTAAAAGGACACTGCCACAGGAAAGAAAGAAAGAATCTAATGGATTTAGCACACAACAAAGAGTGGGGCTTGAGAGAATGGAGGGGGCACCAAAGGGAGGAGGAAGGAGGAAGTATCCCCCCCCCCAAAAAAAAAACAAAAACACAGAGGTTGTGATCTAAAGAACAAAATAAATTTTTTAAAAAGGCAAAAAATAAAATTCCAACTCAGTAGTCCTGGAGTGAGAGGCACTTCCTTTTTAAAAACTGTTCAGTTTTCACAGACAAACAGACCAATGGATCAGAATCGAATACCCAGAAATAAAACCACACATACACGGTCAACTAATCTTTGACAAAGGGACAAAAAACATACCCTGGAACAAGGATAGCCTCTTCAGTAAATGGTGCTGGGAAAACTGTATCAAAACTTGTAAAAAAAAATGGACCAGGATAACACCCTCCCACCCTGTACAAAAATTAACATAAAATAGATAAAGGACCTGGAAGTGAGAACTGCAACCATAAAATACAGAGAAGAAAACCTGGGCAAAACCCTTCATGAATTTCACCTCAGAAATCCATTTGGGGAAACAACTAAGGCTGGCAAAAAAATGAAGGAAAACATAAACAGCTGGGACTATATCAAACTAAAAAGTTTCTGTTCAGCAAAAGAGACAGTAAACAAAACAAAAAGAAACCCATTGGGACTAGGAGAAAATTTTTGCCCTGCAGACAAGTGACAAGGGTCTGATAACAAAGATCCACAAAGAGCTCCTACAGCTCAACAAAAACAAAGCAAAAAACCCAATCAAAAAATGGGGAGAAGAACTAAAAAGACACTTCACCAAAGAGGAGATACAAATGGCTAATAGTCAAATGAAAAAATGCTCCACCTCACTAATAATTAGGGAAATGCAAATTAAAACCACACTGAGATACCATCTTACACCAGTAAGAATGGCCGTATAAATAAAACAGACAACAACAAATGTTGGCGTGTATGTAGAGAAAAAGGAACTTTTTTACACTGCTGGTGGGAGTGCAAACTGGTCCAGCCACTATGGAAGACTGTGTGGAGGACCCTCAAACAATTGAAAGTGGATTTAGCATTTGACCCAGCAATCCCACTACTGGGAATCTACCCAGAGGACATGAAAACATTAATTCAAAAGGACACCTGTATGCATGTATGTTCACTGCAGCTCTGTTCACAATTGCCAAGATTTGGGAACAAACCAAATGCCCCAAAACAGATGATTGACTAAAAAAAATGTGGTACATATACATGATGGAATACTATACATCAATCAAGGAGGACAAACACATGTCATTTGCAGCAACATGGATGGAACTAGAAAGACTCATATTAGCAGAAATAAACCAAAAAGCAAAAGAGAAACACAGGATGGTCTCACTTATATAATGGATATAGGGAAAAACAAACAAATGAATAAGAAAGAATGAAAACAACCAATGGGACTGAACAATGGAGCGAGAAAGAAGGGGGAAGAAGGCGTGGGAGGTGAAGAGCACAAAAGATCAGGATGGTTAACAAGTGTTAGTGAAGTGGGAAAGCCCCGGGGTACACAATAATGTAATAATGTAATATAAATATAAATATACATATATATGCAAATTTTAAAAAATTTAAATTAAATTTAAAAAAAAAGGACAGGGTTATTATGGAATGGGGAAAGAAAAAGGGAGCCAGCTGCATAGTGCCAGGCAGGCAGGAGAGCTGCTTCTCCCCAGCATGGAAATTGTACTGATTCCTTTTTTTTTAATTAATTAATTTTTTTATATATGTGTTTCACATCTTTGTATTCCCTGGGGACCACACACCATCTTCCCTCCCTGACCACTCCCTCCCATCTCCACCCCTCCTTGCCCCCCCATATACTGATCCCTTTTATGGAATTTTTATGTACATGTCTATGGCCTAAATTGCCAACTGGAATAAATTTTATAATAAAAAATAAAAATAAAATAAAAACTGCTCAGTTTTTAAAAGTCTGATATGATAGATAGTGGCATAAATATATTAATATAATATATATGAGACATTATATATATACATATGATGCTCTTTTGTCTCCCTTTTTCTGTACTTAACAAAGTAGATCTGCATACTATATACATATGTAAGAGTTCTAATCCCCATTTCTGAAGCTAAAGAATGAAGCTAAAGACTAAAATGAAATATAGCTAAGGACTATGTGATACAGTCATTCACTTGAAATCAATTCACTTGATCAATTCACTTGAAAGAGCTGATCCAGTCTAGTCCAATACTATTTGGTATTCTAAAAGAGGACATCTACCAGCTGAAAACACCTCACCGTATCCCAGAAAAGATTGAGCGTACATTTTAGTACTGTTTTCTACTCTCCTGAAAAGAACCATGACTTAGGAAGCAGGGGTAGAGACTTTCTTTAAGTAGGTCATTCTCACACAATAACACTGAGCCCTGAGTCTGTAAGTCTAATAAGACATTTGATGCTAAATGCATACCAAAATACAAAATGCTTATTGAAAGTGAAAGTTAATAAATGGCTAAGTTAAAATGAAAAAAAAAAAAAATGAAAGGGAGGAGGAAATTATTTTATACCAGAAACAGTGAAGTAAATGGGAGTTACATTCTCCCTAATAAAACAAATGCTGACCATTATTATATCAAACCAAGTTTTAAAATAAAATTTCCTCTTTAAACTCAACGACTGCGTCGGGCACGGTGGCTCGTGCCTGTAAGCTTCAGCCTATGAAGTGGCAGGGGCTAGGGATCACGGTTCGAGTTCTGCTGGGGGCCCGTAGCAACACCTAGTTCCAAAAAATAGCTGGGCGTGGTGGCACGCGCCTGTAATCCCAGCTACCTGGGAAGCTGAGGCTGGGGATGGTTTAAGTCTGTGGTACCCCGGGTAACGTGAGCCTGTGGTTCCATGGGCAAAAATAGCGAGACCTAGTCTCAAAAATAAATAAATAAATAACCCCCCCCCAAATAAAATAAACTCAACGACTGCCATTAAACATTTTAGAAGTGATTTTAAGAAATTGTTAAATTCAAGATGGGCATGGAAAATAGGTGAAAAGCATGTTTCAATACTTCTGTTAACACATATATAGTGCACCACTTTATTTTAGTTGCAAAATACAATTGAATTAAAGATGTAATCATTTGCTTTTGGAAGCTTACTTAAACTCACTTTAGACTTACAGTGAGCTGTGTTTAATTATTAAAGACAATCAAAAGTAACATTTGCATCAGAAGAAAAACAGATCCCACACTAATGTTGCAAATATAAATTTAATTGTATATATTACCCGAAATGCAAAACTATAAGTATAATAGCATCAAAAGACCAGAAGCATAACCAACGACTAATAAAAAAAATTCAAAATTTTATCTGTCAGTAATGAAATTCCCTATCACTAAGTCATATAATATTAACTGATATGACTGTCAATTACAAAATAAAACGAATATGTATGTACCTTGCTACCATAATTCATGTATTCAAACATCCAAAAATACACCTTTAAGGCAAATCTTACCTCATTGTATCTGTTGCTGGGGATTTTGATGCTGGTTTTCCGAACTTCCATATCAACCACCAAACCTTGTACTACTGGCAATGTATATTGGTAATTTCTGAAGTCCTGTACAAAAGGAGATTGAAGTGGGATAAAGAATTCATCAACATCAGGATTTGATTTATAGAAATAAAATTAGCACAAATGAAAAAACATCAACACTGAAAGATCACATTTATCTAAATAAGGACATACATAACAAAAATTCTACTATGTATATTCTAACTCTCCAATTAGACTACATGTGGTTCATGATGTTAATAGTGATGAGAAATCCTGGTAAGCTAGACAGAGGGAATGGAGTAATACAGAGTAAGATACTTCACCATTCAATAAATGTTTGCATAAGTGAATTGACAAAGGGCAAAAAACCTTAGCTTTCTGCTACTAGATTATAAGATAAATATCTTTTCATCTAAAACAGATTACAAATAAGAAAAATTATTTTGTTAAAAATATGACTTATAACTAAAGTTGCCAGGGAGAGACAAAGGGTTGAGGGCTAAGGAAAAAGAGCTCTATAGTTTAAAATATAGTTTTAAAGTGTCTACTTCTACCCTAGATGGAGAAAAGAGAACTTATTTACCCAACTCCCTGAAATAACAACAAAAAATTGCATAAAATACATGAAACAATTGTTGCAAAGTAACAATGGATCTAAGATGGAGTCACTTATGAAATGCCCCACCACATGTTAATATATAAAAGAGTTGCAGCTTCAATCTCTCCCAGGAGAGGAAATTTTCTTTATGTATTCATTTATGTACTTATTATTTTTAAATTTTAAAAGGATAGGTTTATTAGGAAAAGGAAAAAGAAAGAAAGGCACCTGTATAGTCACAGGTGTGCATGAGAGTTGCAAGGAGTAGAATTTTTAATCAATTCTTAAAATTCCCTGACAGTCGTGAAGTATCTGCCTGATAAGCTTCAAGTCCACCCAGTCTCCTATGGGAAGGTGACACTTCTTTTGCTAATAACCTCCTTGTCTCACTCCATTTCTTATAATTTGTACATTATACATTCTTAGACATTTGTACAGTTCCTCAGAACACTTTTCTATTTGTTGGATGGGATACTACCAATTTATGAATTACTTACTAAAGCCAATCATATCTTCAATTAAATCTTCAATTACTAGGATGAATTTTTTTTTAAAATACGGTTTTCAAGGCACTGACTATGTTAGGCAACAAAAGACACTGATCCTTGAGAGATGGGAAATAAACAAGTTGATCTCTGTGATGGCCCCAGTTTACATGTTAGGAGGCTTATGCTCCAGGGTGGGGAAGGGAAAAACAGGAAGACAAGAAAACTAGGAATTCAGAAAGACAGCTAAGGTTCACAGGACAGAGCATACCACAGAGGAGAAAACTGAAGAGAGAGCTTCAAAGATTTGTAGATGGTCTACTCCAGTGTTCTGCAGAGCTCTGATTAGCAAATGTGAAGAAACCTCTTGAGACCAGGAAAGGAACCACATGGAAAGATTACTGGGAACATCTGACATTCCTGTCTAGGAACTGTGTCTATTCCCAAAATCTAGATAGGAAACCTCATAATTAATTGGCACTGGATAGACTGTGATTATGTAACAAAGAACAGTTGGCCTTTGGCCCTGGTTCTTAGGAGGTGGTTTCTAAACCTCCCTGGAATTTACGAAGTGATAGGTGTGTTTTTTGTGGTGTCTGATGATTCATGTACATTTGTGACTCAAAGTGGAACCCTAGTTTGTGATAACAAGATGACTCAGAATGAGAGATGATCATCACAGAAAATACTGACCCAGAGGTTAGAGGTTTTGAGGCACATGACATCAAACCCAACCTCAGGGGAGAAAGGAGGAGCTGGAACTTGAGGTCATTCACAAGGCGAATGATCAAATCACTCTTGCCTAGTAAGGAAACCCCAATAAAAACTCAGGAGCTTGAGCTTATTCTACACACTATTACATAGCATTGTACTGAAAGCATGACACATCCCCAGGTACACAGAATCTTCTCATTTAGGAGTCTTCAAATGTTTTTTGGAGGAGACTCCAAATTTTGGAGACTCCTGAATTCTCCAAATGCTTTGTTTTATATGTCTCTTCTTTTGATTGGTCCTACCAGTCCTAATTTATATCTCCTTTGCTATACCAGTACTCTAAGCATAGATATGATCTTCTACTGACATCTGTGAGTCATTCTACTGAACTAACAAATCTGAAGAGATAATGGAAACTCCCAAGTTGTAAGAACTACGACCTTGATCTTTGAAATTTGGCCTAATTCTTTTTTTTCTGAGATTAGGTCTCATTATTTTTGCCCATGGAACCGCAGGCTCACATTGCCTGGAGTACCATAGACTCAAGCAATCCCCAGCCTCAGCTTCTCAGGTAGCTGGGATTACAGGTGGGCACCACCATGCCCAGCTAATTTTTTTGAACTAGGTCTCACTATGTTGCCCCGGGTGGGACTCAAACCGCAATCCCTGGTTCCCACCATGGCTTCCTAGGCTGCCGCTTACAGGCATGTGCCACCATGCCTGGCCGTGGCCTAATTCTTAATAGTACCAAAAGTCATTGCAAGTACTAAAAAAGGTCATTTTAGGTATGGGGAATAATTAGTTCTACAGCACATAGGGATTTAACCCAACCTTATAAATCTTAGAAGACTTGACAGGATCAAATTGTTTGTAGGTAAATTAATTGTACTGCTTTTAACAGAATTCGAGAGAATTTATATAAATACAAGTATACAGCACATAGCAAGGTAAAAATCAATGTATAACATCCTTCCTACCCCCGTGCCACTCCTCCAAAAAAACACTAAACATATAAAGCAGGAAAATAAAACACAAAATAAGGGGGAGTGGGAGAATCAATTAATAGAAACTGAAGAGAAACTTAATACAGCTCTTAGAGTTATCAAACAAGGACATTACAATATTTTCATTGGATAGAAAATAGGGGGGGGAAGCTAAAAAAAAAAACCCAAATCAAACTTTTAAAGATGAAAATTACAATAAGAATGGCAGATTAAACTTTGAAAAAATAAGTATTAGTAAATCTGAAGACAGAAATTAACAAAGAATGCATTGTGATGACCAGGAAATACTACATCAGTATCAGCTTAGAGGAAGTCATGTTCTGAGGCTTGTTGTGAAGCCGTGACCCCAACATGGGAAGTATTATGATTTAAGCATTGGTGTCATTAGCTGTGTCTGAAAAACACGAGGTAAAAGATGGCCTAAACAGGATAAGGGTACTTCCTTCTTTTACTTTGTTGCATATCTTGGGTGCCTTGAGGATTTGGAAATGGAAGCTCTGGTTTTCAAGGAGAGAGAAGACAAAAAAAAAAGAAGAGACTGAGACCGGAACTTTTGGGAAAGTGAGTGGAGGTAAGTTCAGTGATCTCTGAGGTTCTGGCTGAGTCTTCTGGGACTCTCCTGGCATTCAGGCCCAGAAGGGTCAGGAGCTGTGTGAAGGTAGAGGAGAGGCCAGCCTCATGGAGTGTTGAGCACTGTGCAACCCGGATAGATCTGTGCTGAACCTCGAGTTGAGGAAATTCACCTGATGTTGATTGGAGTGATAGAGGATCAAAGGACAAGGACATAACTTGGCGATTTTGGACTGAGGTACACTAGGACTGAAGTAAATCCACGCAGCTCCCTGAGGAGCAGAAGTGGGGTTCCTTTCTGTTCGGGATACTTGTGAGGGTGTGGACTATTAGACTCTTCCAGCTTGTCTTTCCCTTTTCTGTAAATGAACCTCTGTGTTTACCCTTATTACTAAGGTTTAATCTCTGGGCAACTGCTTGCACACAGTCAGGCAAACCCTCAGTGACAAAAATTAAAAAGGGGGTATATAGTCCCTAAACTCCGGCAACAGTTGTACCCAACTCCACCTGCTAAACACGTCAGGATATTCTGACCAAAGCTCTGTTGATATATCAGGGTCTGCCAGGACTTGAGTTTTTCATACTCCCCTGGCTCTGATCCATTCTCCCTAGTATTGGGTACTCAGTACTTGAGGGAGCTAGTCCACTAAGCCCATTGGTGTGATACAATAAAGCCTTACTTTCTCCACCTCTCTTGAGTGTTGGCAGTCTGTCTGGAACCAACTTCCATAACACAATAACAATAGTACAAAGTGAAACACTGGGGGGGGGGGACTGAAAATAAAAAGAGCTTAAGTGTGTTTTGAACAATTAAGCTACCTAGTATGCATGTAACATTAAAAATCAGGAAAAGTATCTGATACAAACTATAAATCTGTAGTTCTAAGAAATTAAATAACCTCTTGAAGTACAAGAAATAGACATACACAACTTGTATCAAAAGCACATAATCAAATATCTCAGGACCAATGATAAGAAGAAACATCTAAAAGCAACCCAAAAAACTCAGGGAACAAAGCATTAACCTAGATTTCTACATCTGGCAAAAATATCTTTCAAACACAAAGATGATACAAAGATGTTAAAAATACAAAAGCTGAAAAAATTCATCACCAGCAGACCCACACAAGGAATGTTATAGGAAATCTTTCAGGCTGAAGGAAAATGATACCAGATGGAAATACAGATTTATACAAAGGAAAGAAGAGCACTGGAAATGTCAACTATATGGGTAAATATACAAGATTTTTCCTTATTGTTTGACTCAGTTAAAAAAGATAACTAGAACTGCAAGCTATATGACAGAGAGGAATATAGACATAGTCCCTAAAAACTAATTTAAAAGCTGGGGGTTTTGCCATTTAGTCTGCTGAATTTTTTTTAAGTCATTTTAGTGGCCTGAAATTAGACTGAGAGTGTACAATACAATGAAACATTTATTACTGAAAACTACTAAACTTCAGGTAAGAACAGCAAAGTACGTACCTTGGCCCTGGAAGGTAGTTCAACTAGGGCAAGGTAGTTTGTAAAAATAATAAGCTTTACAACCTGAAAGATTTACTTGATTTGGAGTGTTGTCAGGTACAACGGTCATCTCAGTGGCTCGTAAAGAGGGAGGATTAGCAGCTGTTAGTCTGAGGCTGCCAGGCTGTTTGGGGCAAGGAGTGGGCAGGTAGACTAGCAGGAATTTGACATGCAGTACTGAGACCAGAGAGAGCTTTGGGGAGCTTCATGACTCTCCAAATATTAGACCTGATCTTAGGCTATGCCCACAAGAAACAGAGACCTGAGGGGGGCCAAGCCAACCAGCATCCTTGATCACTGGAGTCAGTCTGCTTATGTGCAGAGGACATGCGATAGTGTTCAGCAGAAAGGGAAAGAATGAAGTTTGAATCCCAGCTCATACACAGATTCATTAGAACAGACAACATACTGCCTTGACATATTAAATGATATCTCTGACCAAACTTTGGCTAAAGAATAAATTATACAGACACAGTGATGCCGGGTTTAAAATAAAAACAAGTCAGAATGTTAGTACCTTTAATTATACATTACCTCTAGCTTTCATAATAATCCTGCATGGTCATTTAGATAAATGTGTAATCAAGAGCTAGAATCGCATGCTATTTTATTCCCAAGCTCCAAATACTTTCCAAAGAATAGATAGATATGTTTTCCTCCAGTATAAATTTTCAGCTGCATGAAGCAGCAGGGCTTTGGCTGTGCACAACATTTAAAAGTCCTTTTTTTTTTTTCTTCTTCCATACAAAGCCAGTAAAGGAAAAAAAAAAAAACAACTTACAGCAAGAAGATTCATGATGGTATGTCCTGTCTCTCCAAACAAAGGCTTCCGAAATCTGACACTGAACAGAGGGCATGGGTAAACTAAGGAAATGAAAAATGATCAGATTAATTTGGCAGTTTAATATCTGGATAAATGAGAGATGGTAGTTGATACAGTTTTTCAAAATAACTCTAATGGTTCAGAGCATGTGATATTTAGGGCTCAACAAGTATTTACTTAGGATGGCAGCACGACAGGCAAGCCCCAAGTCTTCTACAAACCACACAACAGTAAGTCTTTTAAGGATCATAATGAGCCTCTTTATTCAGCTGTTTCAAAAATGAACTTCAGTGTCTTAGGAAGCACTCCTCTCCAGACTGGTTAATATGATCCAGGAAATAAGTATCTCCTGATTCTTCTGTGCTGAATAAATCTAAGAATTCACCCTTATATGTCTCCAGGAACGCCTTTTTAGGGCCAAAGATTCCATGAGCTGGCTTATGCTTTACACTTCATGGTTTGAGTTGCATATGAAAGATAAGAAGATATGCACATTATTTTCTCTCCATTTAGCTGCTTCATATGCCTCCTTCATAGTTCTGTTAGAGGCACTTTGGTCTAACAAATGTCTTTTATCTAGTTCCTTCATTCTTGGTGAAGAGTTCATCTTAGAGCTCCCAGAGAACATACAGCACGTTTTAAAACAACACATCACTGTCATCATGATTTCTGTAATGTCTTTCTTACAAAGACTCCCAAGAGCCTATTACCATGACTCAGTCATTTCTGAGTTCCCAGGATTTATGATACCTGGTAGACCTTTATTAATTCTTGGTGAATGAATGAATGAAGCTGACTTACTAGAAATATATAATATACTGTTATATGGTGAATAAATTAATTTTTTAATGATCTCATTTGATCCTCTTCATTATTCTCTATAATATAAAAGGTAAAATAGTAAGAGGCAGAGTCAGGAACCTTATTTGAGTGATCTGACTCCCAGATCTGAGTAATTTTGATCAGGTAAAGATATAGTTTAAAATAAAAGCTTGTTTTTAGGTCTTAGTGCTTTTTAAAAATCATAACTTATAACAGTCTACAATCATGGGCAAAGAAGCTCTTTTGCTGCTCACCTTACTTACCAGCTGCAAATGATTGCAATGCTGCTAGCTTCCAATATCTGTTATATAAAACATAATTTGTCATAACTATTTTCCAACCAGGTGACAAAAAATATGCTTACTATATAAGAGATACTAAAAAGATAAGTTTAAATTAATTTTTCTAAAGATGATCATATATTTCACAATGAACTATATAACCTGTTAAGTTTTAACTTCCTTCCTCTTGATATTTGTGTTGTTCCTATATACAAAAGTAAGCAAAGACAATGGTCAAACTTGGCTATTTCAAATGACTACTTCCATTGAATTATATCAGCAGGGAGACTGAGCATTTTAGCTCTATAGTTATTCATGTTTTAGTCATAAGGCTGAAAGATATTTTATTACTTACGTCGGTATTCAGCTCCAAGTCTTAACATTAGCCGGATAGGAAACACTTTAGCCCAAGGAGTTTCCCATTTCTGGATGAGAATCCCAAACAAGTAAGGTGGTGTTGGGAGTACTAGGTCTTGTAGTGACTGATAGGTAGATGTTACATATAAGAATCCACCATGTTCTTTACTGCCAAGAAAACTTTGACTGAAGAAGGAATGTCCTAAATTGCCCACAACATTTCCTAAAACAAAAAACATCATTATTTTCTATCAGAAAATTAATTATATTTTTAAAATAACCATTGTCACTCAACCCTGGACCAGATATTATCAAACACTAATTCCCAACCTTTCACCATGAAAGACATATTTAGAAAGCTTTTTTAGATAAGTGGCTTTTTTTTTTTTTTTTTTTGAGACTAGGTCTTGCTATTTTTGCCTGTGGAACCGCAGGTTCTCGTTGCCCGGGGTACCACAGACTCAAGCCATCCCCAGCCTCAGCTTCCCAGGTAGCTGGGATGACAGGCGCGCGCCACCACACCCAGCTGCTATATTTTTGGAACTAGGTCTTGCTACGCGCCCCAGGCGGGACTCGAACCGTGATCCCTAGCCCCAGCCGCTTCATAGGCTGAAGTTTACAGGCCGAGCCATCGTGCCCAGCAATAAGTGGCATTTTTAAAAGAAATATGTCTTTCAATTTTGTCAGGGCTTCTAGAAAACATGAGTAACTTGTATTATCACACTGTAGAAGTTTGTTTAATAAAAGAAAAAATATGGATGCTTTCTTTATTTAGTCTATGCAGCTGAACCATATACACTACTTACAAGGTCTCAGTATAGGAAGTATTGCCTCAAAAATCAAGGAAAGAGCATTAAGATTAGGCATTTGCTGTCATAGAGCTTACAATCTCTTTGGGAAAATAAAGTAAATACACGAACATAATGAATTAAGATAATAAACACAGGTATGCATAAAACAGTAAGAGAAGAAGAAAATTTATGGTGAAGGTAGTACCACAGATAGGATATAAAATTTGTCATTCTTGAAAGTCCCCCTAGACCACCCGGGCCCAGGAGAGGGCCCCCAGCACACCTCTACTACAGCTTAGACTGTTGGTGGGGGTGCCAGTAGGCCAAGTCCCACACCACTGCCACTGGGGTCTCAGGCTGGGGGACCTGGCCTCCTCCCTTAAGGGGGAGGGGGAATAAAGGCTGGACAGATCCCCAGGGGTCCTGAGCTAGGAGAAGGGATTTGTAGGTCCCACTGTCTAGGCCCAATCCTGATCCAAGCTGGGCTAAGATTAAGGGCCAAGGCCCCCTCAAAAGGCCTGGCCCTCTGGGGAGCCCACCAGCAGGGGATAGGTTAAGTCCTGCACCACCGAGGTCTCAGGATCTTGGGAATCTAGGGGCTGGAATCCCTGGCCTCCACCCTTTCAGTGACTGGGGATAGGGTACACCCAGGGGTCCTAAACTGGGAGAGGGGATTAGTAGGCTCCATCTTCCAAGCCTGGCCTAGTGAGCCTAGTTGGACTGGAGATGGGAGTTGAGGTCCTTTCAAATGGCGCAGGCCCTTGGAGCAAAGCTACAGCACACCCCTACCACAGCCTAGGTCGCTGGCAGAGGTAGGGGGCAAAGATGAGCCCTATGCCACCAGGATCTCAGGGCCTTGGGGCCTCAAAGCCAGGGGTCTCAGGCTAGGGAAACCAGCCTCTGCCTCCATGTGGGCAAGGGGGAGAGATCAGGCACCTCTGCTGGGGGTGTAGGGGGTGGGGTGGGGTTCCCCCTCTGGTTTACTCCAGCCTCAGTCAAATCTGCACTAGGAATGAAAAAACAGTCTCTCCAGCTGCAGATATAATGGAGAGGAAAGGAAGTAATAATGGCCCTGGATACACTCTCACCACCTGGGGGTAGGACAAGCAGCGTTGGAAACAACTGAGACAAGATGGTTAGACCAGCGATTGAGGTGACCTGTCACAGATTTCTACCTGCATCATCTCCGGGTTTGGGGAACCAAACCCCTGGTCCACAGTTTCATGCAACATGAATGGAGCTCCCATCTTTGCCAATCAATGGGGGAAGAAAACCACAGGGTTGTGGCTATAGCCCCATGGCAGAACTGCCAACAGGATAGAGGAAAGGAGCTGGAACACCACCTGGGGAAGTCTGTCACCAGCCAGGGAATGCCTTCACCGCCAGTGGCTTGGGTGCTGAATTCCCAAACCAAACCAAGATATCAAAACTGTATGGCACAGAACCAGCAGCATGTGACAGACACCAGAAGGGATCCTGGAGCAGTACACCATGTATTTGCCCTACAACAAGTTCCTGATGTGCTCAGCCTGACTATCCACCTCAGTTACTCCTGGAGATCCAAGCAGCCTCGTCTGTTGCTCTCCAGGAGTGCAAGTTCGCACCCAGGAAAACAGAACATTGTTCCAGAAAAGGAAAAGACCAGTGGGTCAAACAAGGATCAATGACTTGCAGCACAAGTAGTTGGAATGACTTGGGGGCAAGGGAAAAGGTGGGGGTAGGGTAGGGGACAAGGGGTACAATATGGGAGTACCAAACCTAAGGGGAATGACAACCATACAAATGTGACCAATATTGTATGAAAATTACAAAATAAGAATTTTTTTTAAAAAATTGCCATTCTGGTTGAAACAGATATGAAACAAACATAGGGCTTATTTAAATTCATATTAAGCAGGTTGCTTTTAACTGTAAATGCTCTTTATTAAGCATTTTCTGAGAATGTTTTAAAAAATAAAACAGAGTCCTTTACGGAAACATTTTCCTCAGAATTAGAAAAGAATTTCCTGACAAGAACAGATCAATAATGAAACAATAGAAATGTTCACTAGACATAGACATGTATAAGCTACTCTGAAAGTATTTACAGCAACAATGTTAATCCCCATCAGAGAAGTTAAAGTTTGTTTTCCTTGAAAACTAGTCTCTTGGCAAAACAGTTCAGTAATGGGTCACAGAACACTTAAGTGAAGTAGAAGTTATGTTGACAGTAAGGGCCACATGTGAAAGAGAGAGTGGGAGTTAAAAGAGATGAAAGATTCTTTTCCCTCTACAATGCTGACACAATAGTATTTGCTCAGAAGATCTAGCAATGGCACTTAAGTTTCCAAAGACAGCCCTCGTGAATGCAGCAGCTCAGAGGTGAAAAATATGTTAGCTGGATACTCAAGGTATTTATTCATTATTCCTTTGGGATGTTCTTAACAGGGTCTGAAATCTTTTACTGGTTACTTTTCCACAGATTTTGATCACCCTTCTGCTTCTACTACCTAACAACCCCTCTCCATCCTCAGTCAACCCCTCTCCATCTCAGTCACACTCAGATTTTTCACCTTGTTCTTTCCCATCATAAAATGTATCTTTTATCCTTTAAATATGTACTTTCTTAAAATTTTTCTTTAAAAAGCAGATCTCTATCAATCTCAATGAGTAATTAAAACAATCATATCTACCTCATATCAATCAAGTAATATTCTACAGGTGTAGATACAGGTAAAAACAAAACATTGGTTATGAGAATTAGAAAAAGTTTTCTGAAGACTGAGTCTGAGGCTCTTGAACTTATGAAATCTGTTATATCCTAATTTATACAGGCACTTCTCAAAGGAAATACTGAATGAATTCTATATACTCAAGACCACTAAAGAATCCATATAACTCAAATAGATGCCAACTCTTGTTTCTGAGCTTATATGACCCTGTCAGGATGTCAAATACTTTGTGAATAGTTTACAAAGATCTTTCTAATTGAACCATAGTGTTCCTGGACTAACAGAGCAGATACCATTTCCCTAATATCTGGAGGTTTATTCTACAAAAGAAGCAGCTGAAGCTTAGATGTAGAGGTAAAAAAATGATCGGTAAATAAATTGCAAAGTAAAATCTAAAATGATGGCCTTTTATCTTCTAATAATTTCCATATATCACACTTTTAAAATGTCTATAGTAATTTGCAATTTTCTGACTTATATTTTGAACTTAAACTGTTTTTCAAAGTGCTTGCAAATAGCCATCTTTTCATTTCAACTACAGTTTAAATAACTTTGAGATAACAGCTACCTTTCTTTTAAAGCATATTTACCAATTCTCAAATTAACTCAAATAAAACAATTTCCAAGCAAATGGTTCAGTTATTTCAAGAAATACTTTTAAAACATTTTTAACTTGATATCTAAAACAACATAACTAAACCTAATCAAAAGAATTTAGAGAATTCCTTGAAGTTTTTTCTTTTTTTTTTTAAAGAGACTAAGTCTCACTATGTTGCCAGGGGTAGTCCCAAAATCACGGTCTCAAGTGATCCCTAGCCTCAGCCTCCCAGGTAGCTGGGATTACAGGCACATGCCACCACGCTCAGCTATTTTTTTTGAGACTAGGTCTCGCTGTGTTGCCCAGGGTAGTCTCAAACCCACAGACTGCAGTGATTACTAGCCTCAGCCAAGTAACTGGGATTACAGTTGTGTGCCACCATGCCTGGTGCTTGAAGTTCTTTCTAATACAGTAAGCTTCATAAAAAGGCATTTCTAACAATCCAAATGCCCCAAGACAGATGACTGGATGAAAAAGATGTGGTATATATACACATGGAATATTACACATCAATTAAAAATGACAAATTTGATGATTTTTTTTTTGGGTAACATGGATGTACCTAGAAGAAATCATATTGGCAGAAACAGTAAGAAGGAAAAAAACAGAAGCCAAATGGTTTCACTAGTATATGGACAAACAAAAGTACACAACTGTGGGAGGGAACCAGCTGGAGTGGCCAGGTAGGGGAGGTGGTGGGTGACTCCCAGGGACCACAATGATGTGAAATATATATATATGTATATATATATAATTTTTTAAAAAGTTATTTCTTCAGTATAGAGCATCTGAGGGATTTACCATATAGTTTCAAAAAGTTCAAGAGTATGTTTATTGTTTCTATGATTCAAAACATGAAATTAAGAGAAGATACAGTTGGATTCAGAACTGGGTTCAGTCATTTTCCAGCTCTAGAGGCATTCTGAGCAAGTAACATATGATCTCAGAGCCTTTTATTCCTCATAAGGGAACAAGAACAGTATGGAACTCAGAGTTGTAGTTAAGAAGTGACAGAGTGCACAGAAAGCAGTGAATATATTAAGCAATATACTATGCATACATAGCATGCTATGCAGTCAATGTACAATCAATATATTAAGTATTAGTCTTAAATCATTTCTTCATAAATAACTGCATGTTATTCTCATCAACTGAAAAATTACTTTACAGCAATACTATGGCTCATATGCTCACAGATACAAGAAAAAGTTATTTTACAAAAAAGTTTCTAGTTAATTGGAAAAATAAAAATCTTTAATCAAGATATAAGGTTCATTAGATAGAAATACAAGAAAATTAGTAATTACAAGAAAATTAATAATGATGGAAAAAGCACCAATGAAAGAAATTCCTTTTCTCTGGAAACACTGGTTAGGAAATTTTTATTCTCATTTTACAAATAAAAAAGTTGTTTGCTTCCCAAATGTTAAAGATTACATGCAGTGTAATTTTTGCAACCAAGCTACTAAAATATAAATAACTAGGAATTAATTAAGCAAATATTTACCATATGACATGCACTGCTAGATACTGATCTAAGAAACAAATGCATATATAAACAAAGTATTTTCTAAAATGCACAAAATGTGTCTACCTGTCAGTCATTCCACATTTACAGGATACCTGTAATGTTTTTACAAATATCTTATCAGTTGTGTATATTCTTTGAAATATGACTTAAAAAATATTTCTCCTCCAGCCTTCTTATTTGCCTATACCTTTTCTTTTAAAAATATTTGTGGGATAGAAAATGAGCAAATCTTTTTTTCCAGGTTAACAGTCATTTGTACCTATATTCTTAGACAGAGATAAATTTGCATATTGAAAAAAATGAAAGATCAAACTGTAATATATTTGGAGTTTATAATTTTCTTAGTGATATTATAAAATTATTAAAAAGGCGATGGATGTAATTTATCTATAACATACAAATCAGTAATATTGTATCTTACAGTCTACATTGCCTAATCTATAAAAGAAATTTAAATTGCACATAAGGTGATCAGGATTAACCCAGGAAGCCACAATTTATAAAAATAAGACTTTAGAATGAGGGTGGTAAGAGAATATTTTTTTAAAAATCTCTCAAAGATGTAAAATTATAGAAACTTTCCAAGTGATCTAGTTAAGTGGTTGATATTTTTTTCTAAAAGACCAAAAACATTCATAGGCTGATCTAAATAGTATTTTCTCTTGTCTCCAAGTTCTAGTGGGAACAAAAAAAAAAACACAACACAGCATTTAACATAAGCACATAAAACATAAAAAACATAAGCACAGCATTTTATTAATAGAGAATGTTTTCTCAGGACCACCTTCTTTCAGTAATTTTTTCCAGCAAATGACAAAAATGCTCTCCAGTGACATCACACCAATTAATTAATTCACTCGTTACAGTTTTTGTGACTTAAATGCAGACTATTTGTCCCACATTTTACTAAATGCAAGTTATTTGTTCTAAGGCTAGAATACAGAGTTAAGTCAGATCAAATTGTTTTCCACATAGATTTCATATTCTCATAGAAGACAACAAATAACTTTAATTAGCATAATTAGCAGTAAATATTTTGGAGAAAATAAGTCATGGGAGTTAATGTGATTGACTGATGATGACAGGGGAGAGAGCACTTGTTTAGCTAAATGGGTCATGGAAAATCCTGAGAAAGAAACATTTGAGAACAGGCTTGAATGATAAGAAAAAAAACAGCCAATGAAGATCTGAAAGAATAATGTCCTGGCTAAAAGGTAAGTAAGTAAAAAGCCATTAGATGGAAATGGGTTTAATAGTTTCAAATGTAATAAAGTACATAAACTAAAGAGTAGTATGTGATACAATCAAAGGGATCTTAAGGGAGCAGTTCATGCAGGATTTTGCAGGCCAAAGGAAGGAGTTTGGAGTTTTTCCTAATTGTAGTGGAAATAACTGGAAAGTTCAAGGCAACAGTATCACATTCATTACAAAGCTCTCATGATACACAACTGTGCTCTTAATTCACAAGGGTTTAAATTTCAAATACCTAGGATATGAGAGAAGACAAGTCTGCAAACAGAACTGTACATGATTGAAGGGAACTAGAAAGCCATTTTTTTTTTTTTTTTTTTTTTGAGACTAGGTCTTGCTGTTTTTGCCCGTGGAACCGCAGGCTCTCGTTGGCCGGGGTACCACAGACTCAAGCAATTCCCTGCCTCAGCTTCCCAGGTAGCTGGGATTACAGGCGCGCACCACCACGCCCAGCTATTTTTTTTTGGAACTAGGGCTCGCTATGGGCCCCAGGCGGGGCTCGAACTGCGATCCCTAGCCCCGGCCACTTCATAGGCTGAAGCTTACAAGCACGAGCCACCATGCCTGGCCTTAGAAAGCCATTTTTAAATGTAAAAATGATTAACATACAAGCTGCTATTTCCAGACAGTGCTAAGGTAAGGTAATTCAGTAGGGAAGTCTTTTTTAAAAATGATACTGAAACAACAGGACAGTCATAAGGAAAACAATCAAAACCTTCAAGTTGCAACCTGCACAAAAATCAGCTCAATCTGGATCATAGATCTGTATGTAAAAGCTTCAACTATAAAACTTCTGAAAACAGTTGAGAAAGGTTTTAAATTTAGAGCAAAATTTATGCTCTTTGAATGCAGTTAAGATAATGAAAAGACAAATTATGAGTTGGAATGTAATATTTACAAAACATTATCTGATAAAGGACTTGTATTTAAAAATCCATAAAGTACTAAAAACTAATCAAGGAAACAATCCAATTTTTAGATGGGAAAAAGAAGAGCTACAGATGGCAATAAGCATATGAAAAGATGCTCAATATCACTACTCATTAGAGAAATGCAAAGTAATCCAAAATGAGATACTACTACACACATTCAAAAAACAAAAATTAAAAAAAAAATACAAGAGGCAATACCAAATGCTGGAAAAATTCAAAATAACCAAAACTTTTCATACAATGCAGGTGAATAAACAAAGCGTATGTACATACATACATACATACATACATACATACATACATACATACATACATACATCAGTATGGATACCTCTCAAAAGTGTTACATTAAATAAAATAAACCCAACACAAAAGTGTGATTTCAATCATATGAATTTCTAGAAAACACAAAACTATAGGTGTAGAAATCAGATTGATAGTTGTCAGGAGCAGAAGGTAAGGTGAGGAGATTAACAAAGGAGCATAAGAAAAGATTTAGAGATAAAGAAAATATCTTGATTTTAGTTGTGGTTACAGAATTGTATCTGTTTGACTAGACTCATGGAAGTACATGTTTGAAAAGGGATACATTACTGTATATAATGATACCTAAGAAAAACAGAATTTTACTAGGGGAATTTTACTAGGATCACAGATAAAGAAAAAATCCTAAAAGGCACCAAAAAGAAAAGACAAATAATCATCCATTAAAAAAGAAAATTAAAAATTCTACTCCAGGATAATGCTAGTAAATAATAATATCTTCAATGTATTTGCCACAGACAAGTAAAATGAAGGAATGAGAGAAGGAAGGAAAGAATGAAGATAAGAAATCTGTTCAAGAATTTCATAACTATTGAATATTTATAATATTTAATTTAATATTTATAATATTTATGATTTTAATAAACTAATCTAATTTACTTATTAAATTGCATTAAGATCAAAAAATTTCCAGATATACAAAGACTAATGGAGCTTACCAACCACAGACTTAAGAGAATAAAGAAGATGTATTTCAGCAAGGAAAGCAAATCTAAATGGAAACATCAGCTACTAAAAATAAAAGCTATGGAAAAATACGATAAATAGAACATTTTAACTGAATTATTGATTTGTGATACATATATTGAATACCGAATCAATAACTGAATTAAGAGCACCAATTTTTTTCTTTTACAAAAAGTGAAATAAATTGAGAAACAATAGTAGAACTGGTTAAGGTATTAAGCAGATAAAGTATGAGATAAAGTATGCTTAGGTTAGTGTCATGTTTAGGAGGACAGAAATATTATGTAGTAGGTAGAATTCTATATCTCCTGATGTTTAATTTCCTTCCCGTATCCATCACATGACTGTGAATATGATGGGATGTCACTCCTGTGATTAGGTTACTAAATAACTGATTTTGAGTTAATCAACTGGGAGAGTATCAGAGAGGGCCTGACATTCATCTTTAATTCTAGATCTGGGAAAATGTCCAATATTAACTCTATGAGAGGATAAATCTGGTAGATACAACTCCTATTCTATTCAAACGCATGTTATCAATACTAGTTTGCAAATAAGCATGGAGGAAAGAAAGGGAAATGGAGAGAAACAATGCACAATCTGGAAATCTTCCACTGTGCTACAACAGCCAGAGACATCCTGAAACTTAGAATGTCGTTTTTCACAAAGTACAATTTTTACCTTCAAATTGAAAGATATGAACTACTATGTATGTATGACCACTACAGATAGCTATATACTAAATAAGGAATATATATATATATGTACAAAGATACAGGCATGTACACATTGCTATCAAAAATGTAGTTTAGATTAAATATACATAGTAAACTTCAAGGGCTTCCAAGGTCTTCTGAGTAATATGTGGCAGACTGACCATTAAACAAGTGATAGAATACTTCAGGTTTTCACACTCAGGGCCAACTGTAGGATACAATATGCTATTATCCACTTAGGTTAAAAGTGGTGGTTGATTTTTGGAGGAATTCAGTGGCCTCAAGCCAGTTTATCAGGTTAATGATCATCTTTCCAGGGTATTGGTTCATCTACCCAAAGAAACCTTTTTTTTTTTTTTTTAACCTGAGGAGAAATTTGCCATCATGCCATCATGAGAGTGTCTAGAGAAATAGAACTGACATTCAACAAGTACAATGAACAGACTGTAAGAATTTTTTTGTGCAGCTAGCTAAAATTTTGTCTGATCAATGCCATCTAGTGTAGTTTGATTTAATACATATATACATGAACAAAAACAACAACAAAATAACTTCCAATTCCACACAACATTCTACACATAGGAGAAAAATAATAAGGATCACTCAGAACACTTAAAATGTTTCCAATTATAAGAAATTCACAGTCAAATAAAAATCAAAGAACTTCGTTGATTACCTAAAACCAGGACTCTCAATAATATATGCACAACATGTAGATTAGCCTGCACACCCATTTTTAAAACTGTTGTACTATTAGTATATATACAAAGGCAATTGACATTTAAAAAATAGTCAGGGTTTTAGTTCTAATTCTCTACCAACTAATTTCTCTGATATAAACAAGTCTTTAAACTCCAGTTCTCATTTTCTACATCAAAAGAAAATAAGACCTTGCTCTAGGTTGTTTAAGGTACCTTCTACCCCCAGTATTTTATAGGTTATGAAATGATTCCTATTCAATTCCAATCCTTATAGCTCACTTTTTTATGCTTATTTACTTAGATGTGTTTGTACATACACCTTCATCCTGC
>PVHY01008506.1:30602-61240 GCA_004024945.1 Uropsilus gracilis | reverse complement strand
GTGTGTGTGTGTGTGTGTGTGTGTGTGTGTGTGTGTGTGTGATAAATTCTGTTTGGCAAGTTTGAGATGGCTCTTTAAAAATCTGTGTGGTAGTGTTAATTAGGTAGTTGAAAATATGAGCTTAGAGCCAGGGAGAGATCATTGGTCTGGAACTCTGAAGATCTCATTCTTTATCCTAAGTTGGCCACGTTCTTACCTTGGTAAGGCATCTGAGATACAGTGTTGTCAGCTGAAATTAATAATATTTATTATGCCAGCCTCATGGTGGGAGAATCCTGTTCATTCATTTATCCATTCATCAAACATACATGGAACATTTATTTATTTACTAAGGCACTGTTTTAGGTGTGATGGGTAAAGACATATGCCCTGCTTTCAGACTACTCATAGTCAGATTATCAAAAGTACTAAATGCTGTAATTCAAAGAGGCATAGACAGCTCTCAGACTACATAAAATGGTGGGCAAAGGATCAAATAAGACTTGCAAAAGAAGTGAAGAAGTGGCTTGCTTTTTTTTTTTTTTCTGAGTGGGAAAGATAGCTAGAAATTGATAAGCTGAAGAAAGAAGGGAAGACTCTTTAGGCAGAAGGAACAATATGTGCAGTTTGAGAAGTGAGAGGGAAAGAATAGCACCTTCAGGAACTGAGTGTGGTTTCATATTAGTAGAGCACTGGAGTAGAAGATGTGGGAAGTAATGAGAATGTGAGGAGAATGGAAAGGGAAGCAGGCGTAATATCATGTAAGACCTTATATATTGTGCTAAGGAGTTTGTTTTTGTTTTTGTTTTTTTTTTGAGACCAGGTCTCACTGTTTTTGCCTGTGGAACTGCAGGCTCACGCTGCCCAAGGTACCACGGACTCAAGCAGTCCCCAGCCTCAGCTTCCCAGGTAGCTGGGATTACAGGTGTGCGCCACCATGCCCAGCTATTTTTTTAGGACCAGGTCTCACTATGTTGCCCTGAGCGGTACTCGAACCGTGATCCCTAGCCCCAGCCACTTCATAGGCTGAAGCTTACAGGCACGCACCACTGTGCCTGGCTTTTAGAAGTTTGGATTTTTATGTGTAGTTGAAGATTTGCTATTAAGAACTTTAAATACTAGAGTGAGTGACATTGGGTCAGATTTGCATTTCAGAAAGATCACTCTAATTCATATGGTGAATGAATTAGAAAGGCTGAGAAATCTTAATCCAGGCAAGTAGAACTTCCAGGTTTTTCTAATTCCAAAGTGTACATACTTTGTGGTATGTTATGCATAGGACAGGGATTATATATTAAATACTAGAAGACCAGAGTAAGATAAACCTGGAAAGGCAATGAGATTACATCATGTCTTTCTGTGGTCACAAATGCTCATTCTCTACTCTCATGAATGGCATTTGTGTAGTCTTCTGAGGAGTTCTTACTTTGTCTAATTGGCAGTTTTGGGATATGAGGAGATTTCAAACTCGGGTGACATAGTGACTGCCAAGAAGGGCATGAGATTGAAGGTGTGTGAAGGCCCTGTAAGTTTGTAGCTGAAAGGAAGGAAGAGGTAGTAGAATCCCACAGATCTAGACTTTCTGGTACAACCTGTCATCTTCTTTAGGTTTTCTTTTCCCCAAACACTTCATTTTGTTCTGCTCGTGTGCTAGGTTAAGTTTAGAAGTCTTCACCACTGAATGTTAATGACATAGAGTATCATATTAGTGTTTCTCTTATGATGAAGAGTCACTTTGAAATTTGACACTACATGCCAGTGCCTTGGCTTAGCTGAAATTTGGCACTACAAAAACTAGCATTTTTGTCAGCGCTACATCTCTGATGTGGTCCAAATTCCAACATCTCTCTGCTCTTATGGGTCAAGTTCTGAGGTCCTTAAGAAGAAAGGGTACTGCAGTCAAAGCATAGTGTCATTTACTCTTGTGAATGAACATAACTTAGGATTCTATCATGTGTTTACTATCTCCCACTGACAAAGGGAATGGAGGGAGAGGACCATTTTTCTTAGTGATGGAGCATTTTGATTACTTCTGAGAGTGGGCCACTGCCGAAATGCTTTGTGCAGAAGTTGCTGGTTAGCCTCAGAACAATGGTTGTCTTGGGATAGTTGGTAGTGACCTGTATGAATAGTTGAGTTCATTGGTTTCAGATGACTTATCCAGTACCTCTGGACTCTTCTGTAGATTATCTCAATTGTTCACAAAAGAATTAATAGAGATGTACTCATTCTCACTGTCTTGTTTGTTGTGCTAGGTGTGGAGTTTGAGGGTGATAGTGAATAAAGCAGCATCCTTGTCTACAAAGCTATTAACATTCTGTAGCATCCATCTAAAATTTATTGAACATAAAGAGTGTGCCATATCACATGTTTTTTGAATCACAAAGATGAGTAGGATTCAGATGATCCTCAGACGACCTCATACCCTACAGCTGTTAAATGGGAGAAGATATAAGCAAATCTGGTATCCTTTGAGGTGAGAGAACTCTTATAGTTCAACAAGAAAAGGATAAAATAACCTAATATAAAATGAACAATCTGAATAGACTTTTTTCCAATGAAGATATACAAATGATCAGTAAGCACATGAGAAAGATGTTAAATATTAACCATCAAGTAATGTGTGTCAAAACCACAGTGAGATACCACTTCACACCCACTAGAATGCCAAAATCAAAAATACATAGTAACTATTGTCAAGGATGTATACTATTCATGTCATACACTGTTCATGGAAATGTAAAATGATGTAGCTGCTGTGGGAAAAGTTTGTAGTTTCTCAGAGATTATGCATATGATAATTCCAGTAATTCCACCCCTAGGTATTTACTTGAGAAATAAGACATGTCCATACAAAAACTTATTCACAAATGTTCATAGCAATATTACTGAGAGTAGCCAAAAAGCAAAATAAACCCCCAAACAACCCTAATGTCTATGAACTGATGAATGGATAAATAAAATACATATTTATACAGCAGAATATTAGTTGGCAAGAAAAAGTGAATCACTTTAACATGATATAATACAGATGATCCTTGATGTGAAAGAAGCCAGTCCAGAAAGACCACATGTTGTATGACTTCATTTATGTAAAGGTCTGAAAGAGACAGAGCTACAAGTATAAAGATTAGTGGTGGCCTAAGTCTGGAAGTGAAAATGGGGAGTTGGCAGTTGAGCATGAGGTTTCTTTCTTTTTTTTTTTGAGACTAGGTCTCACTATTTTTGCCCGTGGAACCGCAGGCTCTCGTTGCCCGGGGTACCACAGACTCAAGCAATCCCCAGCCTCAGCTTCCCAGGTAGCTGGGATGACAGGCGTGTACCACCACACCTAGCTATTTTTTGGAACTAGGTCTTGCTACGGGCCCCAGGTGGGACTCGAACCACGATCCCTAGCCCCTGCCGCTTCGTAGGCTGAAGCTTACAGGCATGAGCCACCGTGCCCAGCACGAGCATGAGGTTTCTTTTTTGGAATGGTGGAAATGATTTAAGTAAGATAGTTGTACAAGTCTGTAAATACACAAACAATTGTTAAATTGTTAAATTAAAATGAATGCTGTACCTCAGCAATTCTTTAAAAAGAGAAAAGATCCTTGACCTCAACATGATTTAGAAACTAGTGATGGAAGCAGACTCAGAAACAAGTATTAAAAGGTAATAAATATGACCTTGAAGGGATGAGAAAATTATAAATTACTACTTAACAGAGAAGAAAAGGAATTACTCTGCCTGAAGAGATCTACTAGACTCTAAGCTCTTTGAGAGGAAAGCTGTTATTTATTATTGTATCCCCAGTCTATAACTTACCATAGCATCAGTTAGTTGTTGAATGAACATAGGAATGAATAGTCAGATATGTCTCAGAAGATGATAATATTTGAGCTCCATCTTAAAGAGTAAGTAGTAAGTGGATAGTGAAGGTGAGGAAAGAATTTTAGGAAGAGAAGTCAGCAGCAACCAGCGTAAAGAGGGATGAATGGGAAGGGCATGTTAGAATGGTGGGTAGTTAGTGTGGTTGGAATATAAATCATCTGGTAGGGAGTGGTGAAATAAGCAGCTGATTGGACCAGATTATGAAGTACATTTTGTGTCATATAGAGACGTTTGGACTTTAATCTGAAGGCAATAGGAAGTTATCAAAGTTTGTCAAAGTGGAGGACTGATGTAATCATACATTTGTCTGATGAAGATCATTCTTCCTTCTCTGAGGTTATGAATCTGTTCTGGCAATATTAGGAAGGATATTTCTGCCCTGGAAATGTTTCTGCAGGTGGTGACGTGTAGAGTATATGGGAAGATGGAGTAAGTACATCTAGGAAAGGGTGAGATGGGAGTTCCAGGTAGAGAGGAAGCCAGGCTGAAAAACAGGAATTTGATGAGAATTGAAAAACCAGAGAAACAAACTTTAGGTTCTACCAAATTTCATAATTATTGAATGGAAGAGACATCACTAAACTTTCCTTCTACTTTTGAATATACATTTGCAAAGTTTTGTTAGAAATGCCTTCCAACTCAGCTGGTCCGGAGATTTGCTTTCTGATGATGATGGAAGGGTGCGTGGTTGAGGACAGACAGCAATCATGGCAGTTATTTTTGCCAGTATCACTTCAGTGCCCAGAGTCTGCTGTTCAAGTCAGACTGTGTGATCTGTTAGGTCTGAAAGCCAAAATAGTTCTACTTTGATTTACTGGCCTTGAATTCTTGGGGAGGCTTAGGAGCTGGAGAAGAAAATGAACAGAATGGGGGACTACAAATATAGGTAGCCTGTAAACCTTTGGGTTTCACTTGTTAGCCTAATCACCCAGTAGACCATACTGTCAGTCTCTGTAAGATAGAAGCAGCAAGTTTTTGTTGTGCTATATTCCTACCAGGTTCAGATGTGGACTAATTTCCCCTTTCGCCTGATCTTACACAGCATTTTGTTTATTTTTCATGGTTATCCTTATGTCTGTCTCCCTTCACCCCTCAACTGTGAATACCTTAAGGGCAAAGGTTGGGCTTATTCATCTCTAATATTCTGTGAAAGAATAAAGTCTCCAGCTGTATGGCTGATTAGTCTCTAACTCAAAAGGATCAGCTGAGACTTCTGGAATGCCAGGTTGCCCTGGTGGATAGGGTTCCAGAGTTTAGGGCATTTTACAGTTAGTAGATAAGAGATGATACCCTGAGTGACACATATTCTTGATGTGTGTATATGATGGTTACTTCACAAATTTTTATTGATTTGATTTGGTAGCATCCTATTATATTACACCTCTCCAAAAAGTATTTTGCTTTTACATCTGTGGTAACTAACGAAACTGGAAGTTTGGAAGACCACAGTATTATAGCTGACTGCAAAACTTTAGAGTTAGACATATTTGGTGTGAATTATTGTAGCATTTTAGCTTTAAGAAGCATTGAGAATCACTTAAGCCAACCATCTCATTTTATATGTTAGGAAATTGAGGTGTATAGAGAGATGCCTTTTCATTGACGTTAGCAGGTAAATAACTACACCTTATTAGTACTTACAGGTGTTTTCTCTTTGCTGAGAAGTTAGTTGTTGCCCTGAAGCTATTTCTTGGGTAAAAGTGGGATGAGATAAAACCCAAGGAAATAAGACATACCACATGGGCTACGTTTCATTGCCCATCTTCTCCAACATCTTCTGTTGAAAACCTTTGGGAGCAGCAGTTTCTGCATAGGAACAGAATAGTCTCCTTTTTCACTCCTTTATTTTTCTTTATAACACTCATACCAGAAATTACATCATGTATAGAGATGTATTTATTTACTTGTCTGTTATCTACTATAGGTCATTGATATATCTGTTTCTTTGTTATTATTGAATGAGTTTAAACCTTGAGTATAGAATATGCATTTTTATTGTTAAATAATTGCCCAATGCACTATAGAACTTGTATGAGTATAGTTAGGTTACTTTTCTTTTGGATTTAGGCAGTGTGAGATTTAGTGTGAACCTAAACCTCGTTGTTTGATCAGGTAGGCCCTGTAGAGAAGAGAATCTCAGAAATTGCAGAGAAAAACTGGGGAGAAGATATTTGGTCCATAGCTATAAGGGTGCCGCAGGACTCAGGTCTGACTTAATCCAGTAAGCACAGTAACTAGGAATGCATAAAAAAAGTCTTAATTTATTTTAATTAGAAGACAGAATCAATATAATCCAGGTTGGTTAATAAGTTATATGATGTAGTCATAAAAAAAGTTAAAGAACATTTTTTAATGGAGGAAACGTCCCACAAAGGCAAAGTATTAAGGCCCTTGAAAATCATAATGTGATTCTAATTAGAGCTGTGACTAGTTAGTTATTGGTTTGACCATTTAAGACTAAGACTCTTAAGATCTGTGGTTCTCTCTTTACCACTTCTACCCCATATTCTTACTATGCATGGTCTTCAATGAGTCATTTTTTTTTTTTTTAATACCTTCTGTAAAATAGAAGTAATTCTATTTCCTGGACTAAGTAAACTTGTGCCTTTAAAACAGCCTGGTTATTTTTTGTGTGTGTGCTGAAGGGCACGAAAGAAGCCTGCCTTACCTTTGTTTCTCCGTGCCTAGTCTAGGACCCACACATTTAAGCATACCTTAAATGGAAATTGAGTACATGGGTGACTTTATCAGACCTCACAAATAACTTGAGAGGACTCATTCATTCATACATTTACTCCTTTAAAAATTTATTTTATTGATTGCACATATATATATATATACACACACACACACACATATATATATAGTCTACCCCGATATTCTCCCATCACGTTATCACCTGTGCACCTTCTTTATCCCTTGTGCTCTCCTCCTCCCCCGATTTTACTCTCTTCCCCCTTCCTTGCTCTATGCTTCAGTTCTGCTGGCAATTGTTAAGTTTTTTTGACTGTTTTTCCTACATCCCTCATATAAGTGAGACCATCTCATATTTCTCTCTTTCTTTCTGGCTAGTTTCCACTAACATATTTACCTTTTTATGCTATTGTACACAGTTCTTCAGCTATCTTTTAACCTTTTTTTTTTTGAGAGTTTATCAGCAAAATTTGTGGAGGGAACACTCAAGAAAACAAGGGTGATGTATTATTTTAGAGAATTAAGAAGGATCCAATGTGAAGGATCAGGTACAAATGGGAAAAGAAAAGCCTTTTTCTTAAATGATGCTGAGAAAACTGGATAGTATCATGCAAAAGAATGAAGTTGAAACTTTACACAGCACACAAATTCTAGCATAAAGTGGACAAAGACCTAAGCTTAAAAAAATAACAAATACATAAACTCTTAGAAGAAAACAGTCATAAACCTTGGCTAGACTAGGCAGTGGTTTCTCAGATTTGACATAAAAAGTGCAAACAATAAAAGAAGAAATAAGTTGGACTTCATCAAAATTAAGTTTTTGGTTTGCAAAGGACTCTACCAAGAAAATGAAAAAGTAACACAGAGAATGGGAGAAAATATTTGCAAGTCCTATATCAGTTAGGGAACTTAGTATTAACCTCTGCAATTCAACAGTAAAAATAAAATAGCCTGGTTAAAAAAATAAAGAATTCAGAGATGGTATGTGAGAAGCTTGGAAGTCACCATTCTGTCCTAACAAATAAAGAGCTGAAATAGAAAACCAACAATTCTTAGATCTGTATGGGAAGTGTAGTCACAGGGAAAATTGCTGCCCTGAAAATATGAAATGAACAGACAACTTACAAAGAATCATGCCATATAGGAGTAGAACTCTGTGGGAACCAACATTGTGGTAAGGAAACCTGGCCAATAGTTGGTAAATTGTGGGAGACTCTGGACAACTTGAGAATTAAAAATTCCAAGCGTGCTCATTCATTTGTGGGGAGGGCCCATGATTTTGTGGTTTTACCTCCTGTTTCCAACAGGTTGTTACAGGGAATATCCAAAACAATGAATCCCTGCATACAGTGGAGGGGGGAAAGGAACCATTTAAAAGTAATAGAGAACATTCTGTTCTTAAGATAAGCTGTCAGGAGAAACTACTTAACCAGAATCTAACCTCCTGGGGTTTTATCAGTTCCTAACTGAGGCAGGGGAAGGGAAATATCCAATTCTAGTCATCTGTAGCATTTCACATGGGAGAAGGCAAATACCCAATTCCAGCCCACTCTAAGCATCCTGTCTCATCCTTAAGGAGTGAATCAGGGACTATGAGAAGCACTTGTGAAATTCTCACTCTGAAGGCACAAATTTATCAAAGTACTGAACATACAGCTATAGAGTGCTTCCCTGCCCCCAAAATCTTGCCACTATATTACTAAAGATCACTAGTATATCTTGCATAACTATCAATAAAAAAATTACAAGGCATGCTAAAAGGCAAAAATCACAGTTTGAGGAAACACACATCAAACTTTAAAACTAGACTATGGGCTGGGCATGGTGGTGCATGCCTGTAGGCGGCAGCCTAGGAAGCCGCAGCTGGGCCAGGGCCAGGGATTGAGGTTCGAGTCCCGGGGACACGTAGCGAGACCTAGTCCTAAAAAAATACCTGGGCATGGTGGTGTGCGTGCGCCTGTAATCCCAGCTACCTGGAAAGTTGAGGCTGGGGATTGCTTGAGTCTGTGGTACACCGGGCAACATGAGCCTACAGTTCCACAGGCAAAAATAGTGAGACCTAGTCTCTAAATAAACAAACAAACAAACAAACTAGCAAATAAATAAATATAAAACTAGACTTGGATAGGGCAAGGATATTGAAATTATTGGACCAGGAATTTACAACAACTGTAACTAATGTGCTAAAGTCTCCAGTGAATAAAGTGAGAGTATGTAAGAACAAAAGGGCAGTGTAAACATAGAGATGTAAATTCTAAGAACTACAAAGAAATGTCAGAGATAAATAGGATTTTTTTTTCAGTTGTAATTCTGTAAAAGAAATAAATGCCTTTGATAGGTTTATTAGAAGACAAAAAATCTGCTAAAACCATGATCTTGGGCTTCCTACCTTCCAGAAATGTTAAAAATGAAACAACTATTAGCAAGCCTAAAGCAGCACATTGTCAACACTCTAATAGTGTACAGAATTTCAATATACCACATAGATCAATGGATGAATCATCCAGACTACAAGTAAACAAGGACATAATGGCTTTAAATGAAGTAATGGATCAGTTGGACATAACGGACATTTACAGAACTTCCCCTCCCAAAATAGATGAATATACATTCTTCTCAAATATACATGGAACATTTTCAAAGATAAATCATATGTTGGAACATAAAATCTGTCTCAAAAACATATGTAAAATATCAATCAAGTATCCTCTCTGATCACAGTAGTGTAAAACTAGAAGTCAAACCCAAAAAGAATCCCGGAAAAAAAACAAATGTGAGACTTACCAAAATGCTTTTGAATAATTTGTGGACCAAAGAAGAAACCAAAGGATAAATAAAAAGTTATCTGGAGACTAGCAAAAATAAAGATATCTCAGTGTATGTGCAAAAAGTGGCATTAAGAGGGAAGTACGTAACAATATAGGTCATCAATAAACAGGAAATTCTCCAATAAACTATACATTTAGTATATATCCAATAAACTTTACATCTGCAGGAACTAGACAAAGAACAGATGAAACTAAATCAGTAGAAGGAAATAATAGCAATTAGAGAAGAAATAGAAGACAAAAAGTTCAAAAGATAACAAAACCAAGAGGTGGTTGCTTGAAAGGATAAACTAAATTGATAAACCCATAGTCAGACTCACTAAGAAAAAAGAGAAAACACTCAAAAATGAAAGAGTTGAAATTATGAGATTCTAGAGAAACATAAAGGATCATAAAGACTGCTGTGAACTGGAAACAAACTGGAAACCTTACAAAAAATGAATACATTTTTAGACATACAGCTTTTCAAAATTGAGCTAGGGTGAAATAACTAGACAGAAATCAAGAGCGTAATCAGAAACCTTCCTACAAACAAAAGCCCAGGCCCAGATGGTTTCTCTGGTGAATCTGCCAACCCTTCAAAGAAATCTAATGTGTCTCCTCAAACTCTTCCAAAAAAACTTAAAGTGGGTGTGGAGAGGGAGGCTCTAAAACACACACACACACACACACACACACACACACACACACACACACACACACACAAAAATATATATATATATATACATATATATATTTTTTTTTTTTTGAGACTAGATTTTGCTATTTTGCCTGTGGAACCACAGACTCACATTGCCCGGGGTAGCACAGACTCAAGCAGTCCCTAGCCTCAGCTTCCCAAGTAGCTGGGATTACAGGTGCATGCCACCATGCCCAGCTATTTTTTGGGGCTAGGTCTTGCTACGTGCCCCTGGCAGAACGTTATCTCTGGCCCCTGCTGCAGCTTCCTAGGCTGCTGCTTCTAGGCATGCGCCACCATGCCAGGCCTCTAAAACATATTTTAAGTGGCCAACTTTACCTTGATTTCTAAACCAAGCAAGGACAATGTAGACCTATATCTCTTTTGATCATAGATGCAAATATCCTTAAGAAAATCTTGGTAACTCAAATTCAGCAATAAATTGTGAATCATAGATCATGATCAAGTGGAATTCACTCCAGGAATGCAAAGTTGGTTGAGTTTAGGCAAATAAAGTTGTTTATCACATCAACAAAAAGGAAAGAAATCACCTGGTCATTTTGGTAGACATTGAAAAAGCATACAACACAATTCAGCAGCCATTTATAGTAAAAAAACTTGGAGTAGAAGGAACTTATTGCAACATAATAAAGGCCATATACAACAAGCTCAGAACTAGCATATACTCAGTAGTGAAAACCTGAAAACATTTTCCAAAGATCAGGAACAAGACAAGGATATCCATTTTCATCACTACTGTTCAACATAGTGTTGGAAATTCTATTCAGAATAGTTAGGCAAGAGCAAGACAAAAAAGGACTCCAAATTGGAGAAGAAATTACTGTTGCTATTCACAGATGATATGATAATAAATGTAGAAAATCAAAAAGACAACAAAATCACTAGAAATAATAAATGAATACAATAAAATGTCTTGATAGGAAACCAGCACACACAAATCTGTTGCATTTCTATTATACAAACAGTAAATGAGAGGGAAGAGAATTTTTTAAAAAAATTCATTTCCAATTGAACCAAAAGTTGAAATACCTGGGAAAAAATTTAAAAGAGGAGAGAACAGTAGCAGTGCCTCCCAACCTTTATAGTATATATGAATAACCTGGGTGTCTTATTTAAACACAGATTCTGAGTCAGGAGATCTGGAATGGAGTCCAAGATTCTCGGTTCTTTATGTTATTAGGTTGATGATGCTGCTGGACTGTGAACCATGCTTAGCAAGATAAGCTTGGTTTGTTCTTTCTGCAAATGTTGTCTAAAGAGCCTCCTGGTGCCAGGAGGATTGACTAGTATCTTGCAGGGAGACAGCATGTGGTTTGGTGGAGAGAGGAACTAAAGGGACAAAATAATCCACCTGTGTATCCCTTCTGATTATTTGATATTTTGGGGGGATAGGTGACCTGGTTGTGGGTTTTATGGTTTTAAACTGCACCTGAGAAAACATAGTAGTCAGTCTCTAATCAGTTTTCTTTTTTTGTGAAGTTTTCTCTTGCCTTCTGCCTGATATTTTTGGTTTAACTTCTTTGAAATATGCATCTAGCCATTGGCATGACTAGGCCCTTATGACATCCTAGGACATCATTGTGACGCTGCCAAAAAAAATATTGAGTGTAGGTCTGAAGAGTTGGATATGGACCCATTCATCAGCATCTTGCCCTGAGAGCCTGACTAATAAACTACTCAAGCTTGGGACAGAGAACCTTCAGAGTGGTTCATTGCTTGGCCCCAGATGAATAAATTCATTAATGAGGGAGCAAATGAAGATGTCTTTCCAGATGGTACAATTTTCCTTGTTTTTTTCACTAGATCTAGAAGACTAGTTTGAATGTAATTTAAATAATCTTTTGGTTCAGGAGGCAAATAATAAAGCCAAATCATATTTTACTTAGCATTTATACTTTCCCATGAACTGCTCAATAATATAATGGTCTTCTAAGCCACAGGTCTATATTCTCAGACTTAGCATTTCCTATCTGAGTTTTTTACCTGAGACACTAAAAGCATTTCTCTCCTATGTGTCACCAACATTCAGTTCCCCAACCTTTCCTGGTAGTTTATGAAGTACTCCTATTCTCTTAGGAGGAAGGCAGTGAAATCACTTGATTACCTTGAATGTCCTTACCCTTACAATCCCACAATGCAGAAGTCAGTTTCTGTATTCTCTCTGTTTTCTTAATCTTTCTGTTGGAGAAACTAAGGCGTTTACAGTACGATGTTTGACCACCATCTCATGCAGATACCCCTATGCTTGACCCAGTCTGAATCTTCTTAGTTTTACATTTATTTATTTGAACATTTATTTATTTTGACATGTGTTTTTGAAAACAGTTTTCAGGTGCCTGTTGCTATCACATGAATAATCTTTCTTAGATGCTTATAAGTTTTTTTTCAAGTGTTTGCTCCTTTTAAAGTATCTTCAAGTGATTATTGGTTTGTCAGCACACTTTTTTTACTAGAGAGAATTTTAATTGTTAAATTCCACACATGTTTGTTCAATACTTACTATATGCTCAGTCTGTGTTATTCAAGCAAGCAGAAGAAAAAATAAGCAAAGAATAGAGACAGGAATGAGTCCCATGTGTTTTGGGAGAGTGGACAAACTTATTTGGCACCATGCAGGTTCAAGCCAGAAAAGAAGAGTTTTTATAGTAGCATGAAACTTAGACATTCTTTATGGAATGTTTTCCTTAATTGTTTAGGTACTGTCCAGCTGGCCCTTCCCTTTCTTACATCTACTTGTTCCCTCTCTGAGGGGACCTCTGTCCTCCCTGGGGAGATGGAGACCTGCCAGAGCACCTCAGACAATGTGTGGTGTAGGGGGAAAGAAGAGGAAGGTTTATTTTATAACTTTGATTGGCTAGATGAAGTTTTGGGGACTTTTTATTTTTTTTTTTAACGTGGATATGTGAAAACCTTAACTTTCCCTAGTGACCGGCATTCCTAGTATACACTTAGATAGGATGTTTGGTAAATTTGTAATTTGTAAATTTGTAATAAATTCAGTAATATAATGACATTCAGCTAACTTTACTTTAAATATTACCCTTAACATCCTTTGCTGAAGAGTATTAAGTGATTAATTTCCGTGATTCTGAGGTTTTGTCTTTTTTCTAAATCATGGAACAGTTTCTACTCAGTTAAGTGACTTCTGTATTGAGACTTAGGTAAGCTTCTGCATGGCTATAAGAAAGTGAAAGACTTGAACCTTGAACTCTAAAGTTTAGTAGTATTCTAGGCCAGCGATTTTCAACTGGAAGCTTTTTTTTTTTTTGGTCCCTTAGGAAATATTTGGTAATCTCTGTAGACATTTTTGGTTGTTGCATATTGGGGGTATGCTGTTGTCATCTAGTGGTTTGAGGCTGGGAATGCTGCTAAACATCCCACAATGTATACATAGCCCAAGAAAGATTAAGAAATTCTGTTCTTAAAAAGACTAACAAAACCAGAACTTTGTGGTGGGAAGGCCAAACTGCTAATTATTAGCAGAGCAGAGTCTGCTGCTCAGTTCACCCTAGTCTAATGCATTACCTGTAGTCATGAAATCGATTAGAGTCAAATACCATCATATCATAGAATATTTTCTCTAACTTCATCTCCCACTAATCCTGATTCATACTTTTTGTTCTGAATTGTTTGTATACTATGCTACTTTATTCTTTCATGTTTCTTTATCTGGAAAATGCTCTCATTTCTTTGTCTGGATAATATTTCACACCTCTTCTAGGAAGTTTCGCTAATCTTTCATGCTACAGATTGGATTAGAAGTCACTTCCTTATTCAGGATATAATGAAGAATTTTTCTATATGTCTGTCTTGGGAGTTAGATTGACTTTTCTGTCCTCATTGTCTACCACAGGCATGAACCAAAGTAACTAGAGGAGAGATCAGTGGAAAATAGAGTATCGGGGAAAACTTCGTAGATATTATGACACTTGAGTTTTCCTGTAATTTCTTGATATTGATGAATGTATGAACACTTATATTGAGCAGGGACAATTCTTGTGCAGTAATGGATTTTTCTGGTGATGTTTTTCTACAGGTTGATATGTCAGACCTCTCTCCAGAGGAACAATGGAGGTAAGTGTGACAGTGTATGCCCTTGAGCTGGGGAACTATATAGGTTAACCCAATTAATAGTGTTGTATGTTTGTCCTGCTTGCTTCCTTGATTGTGGGAGGCAGTGATTTATGACCAGTAGGACTGGTTTTTTTTTTAGGTATCTTTTACTGTTCTTGGGTCACCCCTAGCTCTCAGTAATAGGAGAGAAATTAGGTAATTGTACCAAACAATCCATCTGAGTTTAAATACCAGTTCTACCATTTCGTAGCTCTGTGATCTTGAGCAAATTACTTAATGTCTGTTTTAATCTTAATTTTCCCCATTTGTAAAATGAGGATTATAATAGCACCTCTCAGAAAATACTTAGAATAGTATCTAGCATGTAGTAAATTTCCAGTAAGTGTCACTTATTTTGAAGATGGTATCATTTGCATCATTATCTTTATCCATGAAATTAGGCAGAGAGCTCTGCTTGAGAAAAATGGTGGATGTATCTTTTCATCTCAACTTTGCTAACAACTGGCTTTGTTCGACTAGGTCAGTGAGCTAATACCTCACTTTCTCATAAGTAATTTCATGCTTACTTATGTCATGCTTTCTCATAAGTAATTTCAGAATACTTTATAGACTTCTAAGGTGGCTTGACCACTGAACTGAACGCAACCAAGTAACATTTAATGTGAGAAAGAAACTCTTCATTATAATTATAAAAATGTTGATTATAAAAATAGAGAATTACCTCATGTCAAACCCAGTGGGCTTTTACATGACTTTAAGTTTAATATGCACCACATCTGTACCTCAGCTACCAAAATGTTCCAAATAGTTTAGATGTTCATATCTGTCTCACTGTCAAGGGAGGAGATAGTGCCACTGTGCTGTCATTTCACTGAGGTGACAATGATTTTATCGTAAAAACTACATAGTAATATATTTAGCTAGATGATATCTAGAAGAAATCAGCTAGGACTACTGGTTTACCACATTGTTATATGAATAGTGTTTATAAGCTTTAGAACTGTTATCCTAAAAGGGCACAAGAGTAGGGAAAGAAACCAGGAAAACTTTCGGTTAAGTTTTTGTCAAAGATAAACTCTTCAGTGCTGTGGCTGCTGGCTGGGCAGACATTTGGCTGCCCTCTTTGCCCACAAGTTTCCCCCCGCCCCTAACATATTAAGGAAATTTCAAACATACAAAAATGTTGAATGAATTGTGTAGTGATTAAAGGAATTATAAAACTCCTTATGCCCACCACCTAGATTCTTTAGCTTTTTGTTATATTTATCATTTATCTGTAATTCACCCATCTGACTTCTTCTTGCTTAGACTTCCACTGTTCTTAGGTATTCCATGAAGATACTATTTATGTTATCCTTTCCTTCCCTTCTTAATAAACCATGTATAAAGAAGTACCTGACAACAGGCTATGTAAGTTTTGTTCTTGAACCTGTTTTTTATTCGTTTTCCTTGGCTGACTGTGACCCATAATGGTAGAAGTGACTATGCTCCTCTGAAAGGAAACTTTCTGCCTGTATTTGCCAGTGTAATCACTTTCTGCCAGTCTTTAGGACAAGAGCATGCCAGCATTAAATTAAACAAGCGTCTCCAGTTACATCCCCTTTGAGCCCTTGAAGAGGTTGTTTACCTACGATGCTGATGATGAAATCATTGATAGATTAGGATAATACTAAAGTAGTCTAAATTTTCAGACTTTGCCTTGTCTTCCAAATCCCTGGTACTGATAAGAGAATGAATAAAGCAATATTTTATAAAATCCTGGAATCAACACACATTTGGAATGTTTCTCCTTTATAGGTGTTATAAATATCACTAAGTAGAAGGCTTTGTGACTAACTTTCGAAGTTACTTTCTATTTGGATGGCAAATTAAAATAAGACTAAAGTTATCAGTGACACAAGATTCTTCTGGCCCCTTTTTCTAGAAGGTGTAAGCTCTCCATTAGGGGCAGATAGAATATGCATCTTTAACCCCAATAACTAAGTTTGATCACTTTTCTATCCTACAGTGCCTATCCTATGGTATGTATCTTTCTAGCCCCTTATTTTCTGCTTGGTGCCCTACTACTATAAAGCACTTGAGTATGTCTGAGCTATAGACTAATGGAATATCCCTGGAAAGTACTTTACCACCATGCCATCCCTGATCTGCCTCATCTTGTTTGACTTTCAGGATCGAGCATGCACGCATGCATGCCAAACACCGCGGCCATGAAGCCATGCACGCTGAAATGGTCCTCATCCTCATCGCTACCTTAGTGGTGGCCCAGCTGCTCCTGGTGCAGTGGAAGGAGAGGCATCCCCGCTCCTACAATGTAAGCCACTTGGCCTCTCACTTCTTCTGTTCATCAAGAAACTCTTCTGAGGTATTCTAGGGTCTAGACTAACTCAGGTCATATGTTGACAAAAGACAGAAATTTTATACATGAATGGTGATTAATGTATCTTGGATATCTGTTCAGTGGGCAAGTGATCCAGAGGGTGGATACAGGAATAGTACCTTAAACTATTTTCATGACTAGAAAAATAGTCCTTTTTAAGCATTCTGGAACAGATTCATGAAGGAGATAGTTATTCATCAGGAACTATGAGGGAGAAATGATCATTTAACTGGGACGATTAAGTCTCTAATGAATCTTATAGGTAAGATTGAAATGAAGGAAATGAGGAAAGTGTATAGAAAGAAGACATACAGTTGAATAGCAGCAGTAAATCCCTATCAATAATTACTCTCAATGTAAATGGATTAAATTTTCTCATTAAAAGGTAGCTTGGATTTAAAAATTGACAACCCATGATCCATCTATATACTGTAAGATATTTTATATACTTTAGATAGAAAAAATACAAAGAAATTAAAAACAAAAGGATGAAAAAAAGATATGTGATGCAGATGATAACCAAGAGAGAGCTAGCTGGCTATTAAATATTGAACAATGTAACCTCTAAATCAAAGACTGTGAGAGACAAAAGACTATATATTGGTAAAAAGTTCGGTAAGATAAGAAGCTTTAACAGTTTCAAACATATGTGCCTAACAAACGATCCCCAAAATATATGAAGCAAAAATTGACAGGATTGAAGGGAGAAATAGATAGTTGGAGACATTGATCTCTCATTTTTAGTAGTGGCTGGAACAATCAGAAGATCAACAGGTCGCAGATGACTTGAACAGCACTATAAAGCAGTTGAAGCTGACATATACAGCCCTCACCATCCAGCACAGTAGAGCGCATATTCTTTTTTTTTTCCCCACCACCACCAGAACACAGTTTCTTCTTAAGTGCACACGAAACTTTATCTGGGGTAGATCATATGTTAGACCACAAAATTAAATTAAAATGATTGAAACGATAGATTTAACTGATTTGATAAGGCATGGTAACTTATTGGATTCTTTTATAACTATTAGAAGTTTTTGACTTACTCAACTATAGTAATCCCTTTTTAACAAAAAAATTGCTATATACTGAAGTACTTTAAAAGAGTACATAAGCACATGTTATAGTTACAGTAGCTGACATTTGAGTTCATACTAAACCAACCAGTATTGCAAGCACAGTGCATAAACTTCACATGCATAAACTCAGCTAATCAATAAGGTAAGTAATAAGGTAAGTACTGTTTTCTTGAGATACAGAAAGACTTGGAAACTTGTTCCAGTGATAAAACCATTATTTGAGCCAAGATCACCTTATTCCAGGACTTTTAACTTGAATCCCTAAATGATTCTTTTTCCTAGTATATGCTTTTTCAGACCTCTTGTAAGTGGTCCTGTAGAACAGGAACTGCTGTACTATCTCATTTGAGTCTCCTAATAGGCCATAAGGTAAGTACAATGAGCAAAACGAGGCCCAGATACGTAGAGGCATGAAGGGTATACTAATAAAAGCAGGATTTGAACACAGGTCTTCTGTTTCATAATTCATGATTTCTTCTGTACTGTATGTTGCTCTGGAAAGGGTTTTTCCATAAAGGAAACCAAGGGATAATCCAGAACATAGGAGAGAGATTAATCTTTGCCCTAGGGCTTTGTTTAGAACTGTCACAAGTTCTAAACATTGCTGGCAGTAGCTAGCTCAGGTATTTGGTATGCACTACAAGTAGAGATTTCAGTATCTACGGGTCACAGTGCACACAATCATGTCACCAAGGCTTTTTGAACTATGCACCATCCAGCAGGCTAAGCCACCAAGGGTGGTGCTTCATATATGAACCCTGTTCATGGTTCATCCTGTCATCTGAGACAAGTTACTTTTTCCTAAGGGTGTGGTTATGATGCCTACTTCTAAAATACGTCTTACCAACATGTTTCAATTCAAACAACTGAAAGTGGAACTACCATTCGACCCAACTATCCCAGTACTGCAAATCTACCCAAAGGACACAAAATCACACACTAAAAAGGATACCTGTTTGCACATGTTTATTTCCGCACTGTTTACAATTGCCAAGATATGGAAACAGCCCAAATACCCCAAAACTGATGAAGGCTGAAAAAGATGTGGTGTATATATATATATATATATATATATATAATGTAATATTATGCATCAATCAAAGAAGACAAGCTTATGTCATTTGCAGCAACATGGATGGAACTAGAAGGAATCATGTTAGCAGAAATAAGCCAGAAAGAAAAAGAGAAATATGAGATGGTCTCACTTATTTGAGGGATGTAGGAAAAACAAACAAATGCTTAAGAAAAATTGAAAACTGCTGGGCATGGTGGCCCGTGCCTGTAAGCTTCAGCCTATGAAGCGGCTGGGGTTAGAGATTGCAGTTTGAGTCCCACTCGGGTCAACACAGTGAGACCTAATCCCAAAAAATTGCTGGGCGTGGTGGTGCGTGCCTGTAATCCCAGCTACCTGGGAAGCTGAGGCTGGGGATTGCTTGAGTTCGTGGTACCACAGGCAATGGGAGCCTGTGCCTCCATGGGCAAAAATAGCGAGACCTAGTCTCAAAAAAAAAAAAAAAAGAAAAGAAGAAAAATTGAAAACTGCCAACAAAACTAAAGCGTAGAACAAGAGGCGGAGAGGAAGGCGAGAACAGGGGCAGGGAGGGCATAAAAGTAAGATGGTACACTGGTGGTAAGGTGATGGGCTAAACAATGATGCAATGTATATGTATATAATATACATATATACGTATATGTATGTATATATGTATATAGCATACTTATAGATGTATGCAAACAATAAAAAGTAAATAAATGCTGCCTTATATTAAAGAAAAAGAAAACTCATAAACCATGTGTAGGGTGACATCCCTCTTGACATTTCTTGCTTGTTTTTGTAGAAATAATTCTAATTATATAATGTTGGCTAACATTGAAAAAAAAAAAAAAACAGACCAGGCACGGTGGCTCGTGCCTGTAAGCTTCAGCCTATGAAGCGGCAGGGGCTAGGGATCGCGGTTCGAGTCCCGCCCTGTAGCAAGACCTAGTTCCAAAAAAATAGCTGGGCATGGTGGTGCGCGCCTGTTACCTAGCTACTTGGGAAACTGAGGCTGAGGATTGCTTGAGTCTGTGGTACACCGAGCAACAAGAGCCTGCGGTTCCGCGGGCAAAAATAGCGAGACCTAGTCTCAAAAACAAACAAATAAAAAAACAAAAAGACCTGTGCTGAAGGAAGTAAGGATACCTATATATGTACTATGGTAACTTTTTTTTTTTTTGAGACTAGGTCTTGCTATTTTTTTTCCCGTGGAACTGCAGGCTCACATTGCCCGGGGTACCATAGAATCAAGCAATCCCCAGCCCCAGCTTCCCAGGTAGCTGGCATTACAGGCGCGCACCACCATGCCCAGATGTTTTTTGGAACTAGATCTCGCCGCGTTGCCCAGAGCAGGACTCAAAGTGTGATCCCTGGTCCCCGCCATGGCTTCCTAGGCTGCCACTTACAGGCATGCACCACCATGCCAGGCCCTTAAAGTACATTTTTAAAAACTGTGGAATCCTTTCTTCAATTATATTAAGCAGCCACTCTGCTTGATAAGAAAATTAGGTAATTCTTACCCTTCTGCTTCTCCCTCAGGAACCTCTATAGGACTCATCAGTACCTTAGGAAACCTCCAATGTGTCATTTACTAGTTAGCCTTTAATAAGAAATGTGACTAACTTAATGATACAGTTGTACAAGGAACATGTACAGTCATTTCATTACTTCCAAATTGCTGAACATTAACTGAACTACACTAGGAGAGGACATGTTAACATAATATACCTTGAATGGAGAAGCTTAAACTGTGTCCACAGAAAATAGGAAAAAGAAATCTGTAATGATGCTGTTACATAGTTATGAACTGCTTTATTTTGTTAAGACTTTCATTATGTACAATGAATATTTTTGCACTTTTGATTAATTAAAATACTAACTTCAAGCTGGGCATGGTGGCGCTTGCCTATAATCCAAGTGGCTGGAAGGCAAGAGGACAGGAATCGCTTGAGTTTGTGGGTTTGAGACTACCCTTGGCAACATAGCGAGACCTAGTTCTCGAAAAAGCAGCCGGACGTGGTGGCAGGAGCCTGTAATCCCAGCTATGTGGGAGACTGAGGCCAGGGTATGCTTGAGTCTCCAGGATCGGGACTACCCAGGATTGGAACCTAGTCTCAAAATAAATAAATAAATGAGTGAGTGAGTGAGTGAGTGAGCGAGCGAGCGAGCGAGCGAGCGAGCAAGCAAGCTAACTACATAGGGGGAAAAATTGCCCAAGAAGACCATTAGCTTGGCGGCAGTATACTACAGTGGAATCAGGCCAGTCTGGCTTGATTAGCCAACTCTCTCATTTCATAGCTATGTGATTTCATACTTCTCTGAACCTTAAGTTTTTCATATATCTAAGGTAGGGTGATAATATCTACCTTTAAAGGTTATAGAAGGTTATATGGCAAAATATTTTGAAACTCAAGCTAATGTTTGTGACTGTTGCTGTTCCTACTTTTAAGAGGGAAAAACTCAAGACAAAAATATCTTTAGGTGCTATTTTATGCATAAGAATAGACTTTTATTTTTATCACTTTAGCACAGTTCACTTTTTTAACCATTCTAAAGTGCATAATCAGCAGCTGTTAGTACACCAAATTGTTGTGCAGTTGTTGCCACTATGTAGTTCTAGAACATTTTCATTACTCCAAAAGAGTACTAACTGTTTCCCACAAACAGGCAGCAGAATGTGGCAACATTAATCTATTTTCTGTGTGTTTTCCTAGTCTGGATATTCTTGTCAATTGAATCACATGTGTCCCTTTGTCTGGCTTCTTTCACATATCATGTTTTTAAGATTTATCCATGTTGCACTTTCTGTTGGTACTTTCTTATGACTACCTAGTATTTTATTGTGTGGGTGTACATTTTAATCTGCTCATCAGTTGTTGGACATTTCCTACTTGTTTCAATCTTTTGGTTAATAAGAGTACTAGTGCTACGAATTTTGTTGCATTTTTATTTGAACATCTGTTTTCTTTTATTTGATTGCACACATAGTTTTATACATCATTGTATATCCTGAGATTCTCTCACCCTCTTGTCACCCATGAACCATCATCTTAATCTCTTGTACCCATCCCTCTCTCTCCCTTGCTTTATGCTTCAGTTCTGCTTACAGTTTGTTAATTTTAAGTTTTACTTGTCCTTTTGTTTGTTTGCTTTCCTTATATCCCACATATAGGTGGGATCATCTGATATTTCTTTTTTTCTTTCTGGCTTATTTCCACTTGCATGATTCCTTCTAGACCAATCCATGTTATCACAAACACATCAAATTTGTCTTTTTTGACTGCAGAATAAATATATCATAACTTTCTGATCCATTTGTCTGTTTGGGGCATAGGGTTGTTTCCATATTCAGGCTATTGTGAATAGTGGTGCAGTAAACATAATGAGTACATTTAACACCTAATTTCAGTTCTTGGGAATATCCTGAAGTAAAGTTGTTGATACATATATAACTCTGTTTAACTTTTAAAGAAATTGCCTAATGGTTTTTTCATAGCAGTTGCACCATTTTACTTCTAACCTACAGTGTAATTGGGTTCCAAATTCTCCCCATTCTGACCAATAGCTCTATTTTTTTTTTAACCTTTGCCATCCTAATAGATAGGAAGTGCTATCTCACTGTAGTTTTGATTGATTTATATTTCACTAATGTTACTGAACCTCTTTTCATGTGTTTATTTGCATGCATCATGGAATAGATGCATACATCTATTATTGCATAGAAATAGATATTCTATAGATAGAAATGTCTATTCAAATTCTTTGCACATTTAAACTTTGTCTTTTTGTTGTTGAGTTGTGAGAGGTGTTTATATTGTCTAGACTCTAGAACATTATTTGATATATGATTTAAAGGTATTTTATCCCATTCTATGGGATACCTTTTCATTTTATTGGTAGCATCCTTTAATGCATAAACATTTTTAAATTTGATGAAGTCCAATTCATTTACTTTTATTATTTGTGCTTTTAATTTCATATCAAACAATCCACTGCCAAATCCATTTTCATCAGGAATTTATCCCTGTTTGATTTGAAAAAGTTTGTACCTTGAACTCTTACATTCAGGTCTTTGGTTCATATTGAGTTAATTTTTTATAATTGATAAAAGCATCTAATTTCATCTTTGCATGTGGTTCTCCAGTTATCTTAGCACCATTTGTTGAAGCAACTTTTTCCATTGCATGATCTTCGCACTGTTGTGAAAATCGGTTGCTTTTTGAGATGCTTGTTTTTGTACTCTAGATTCTGCTCATTGAACTATATTTATCCTTATGCTAACACCACACTTTTGTTTACTAGAGTAGCATAGTACTCTACTACAAACTCATTCAAGATTGTTTTTTGCTATTCTGACTCCCTTGCAGTTCATTTCAAGATTTTTTTTCCATTTCTATAAAAAGTAGTTGGGATTTTGATAAGAATTGTATTGAATCACTTTGGGGAATACTGCCATCTGAATGCCAGTCTTCCCATTCATGAACATTGATTGTATTTTCATTTATTTAAGTCTTTTAGTTCCTTTTCTTAATGTCTTGTCGTATCTAGGGTACAATAAATAACTTTTAGTTTCTTTTCTTAATGTCTTGTAGTATCTAGTATCTAGTATACTCGGACCTCTTTTTAGTCTAATAATATTCTTTTTGATGCTGTTGTGATATAATGTTTACTTAATTTCCATTTGGTTTGTTCTTTATTAATATAGAAATGTAACTGATTTTTGTGTGTTGATTTTATGTCTTGCAACTTTACTCAATCTTTTTAATTGCTTTTTTTTTAATTGCATAAGAAGCTTTTTTTTTTTTTAATTGCATAAGAAGCTTTTCTTATGGATTCTTTGGAATTTTCTATGTAAGAAATCATATTGTCTGTTTTACTACTTTTCTAAGTGGATACCTTTTATTTCCTTGCCTAATTGCTATGGTTAAAACATCCAGTAAAGTAATGAATAGAAGTGATAAAATGGGCATTCTTGTCTTTTTTTATGACAAGTTCCTGGAGGAGGAACTTCTGTAGTCTTTCATCTTAAAGTGTGATATTTGTTGTGGGTATTTCATAATTTCCCTTTACTATTTTGAGAAAATTACTTTATTATTAGTTTGTTGTTTGTTGGGTGTTTTTATCATGAATTGGTATTAGATTTCTCAGATTCTTTTTCTGTATAAGTTGAAATGATCATGTGGTTAAATTTCTGGGACAAATTCTCTGATCCTGGTGTATAATCCTTTTAATATGCTGCTCAATTTGGTTTGCTGATATTTTTTTGAGAATTTTTACATCCTTATTAATAAGGGATAGTGTTCTATAGGTTTTTGTCACATGTTTGCTTTGCTTTGGAATCATGGTAATACTGTGCACACAGAATGAATTAGGAAGTCTTACCTTTCCTATTTTTTTAAGAACAGAATTTTGGTGCAGTGTGAAAAGCCTTGAAATGACCTAAGTGAGATGACCTAGGAGATATTTCTAGCACTGCTGCTAATTAAATTAGCATTGTACCTTGAACAAATTACCTACTCCCCCTTTGTGTCTCTCTCCTCATTCTTGTGTTTCATCTTAAAAATGACTGTTTAAGACTAGATAATTGCTAATGTTTCGTCAAGCTTTAAAATAATTTTTCGTGACAGTATATGGTTCCAGAGAACCAAATTAAAGCTAATGAATGAGTTCTAAGAATGTAGATTTTAGCTAAGTGTTACAAAGAAATTTTTAACAATGAGAGCTGTTCTACAGTGGAATGAACAGATGTGGAAGAAAATGATTTTCCCAGCACAAACTTTGTTTACTAGGAACTGGCAACTATATCAGAAATGTTATAGAGATAATTTTATGCTTCTTGTGGAATGAGTGGCTGAATGCTTACATAATGGACAGTTTGACAAAGCAAAATACTTTTAAAAACTAAGGGACAGTAATAAAGGTTTCTGCTCTTCCCATAAGCAGCCCTAGTGATCTCTGAAAATGGTTCACTACTCACTTGACCCAGAAGTCCCTAGAAAGTCATGCAAATCAAGAGGTTCAGATCTTCAGGTTCATTATAAGAACACTCGTGAAACTGCCCAGGCCATCAAGCGCGTGCGTATCTGAAAAGCCACCAAGTATCTGAAGGAGGTCACTCTACAGAACCATTATGTGCCATTTTGTCATTACAATGGTGGCGTTGGTAGGTGTGCCCAGGCCAGACAGTGGGGTTGGATGCAGGGCAATGGCCCAAAAAGTGCTGAATTTCTACTGCACATGCTGAAAAATGCTGTGCTGACATTAAGGGTTTAGATGTAGATTCTCTGGTCATTGAACACATCCAGGTGAACAAAGCCCTGAAGATGTGTCGCAGAACTTGAGAGCTCATGGTTGTATTAACCCATACATGAGCTCCTCCTGCCACATTGAGATGATCCTTACTGAAAAAGAGCAGATTATTCCTAAACCAGAAGAAGAGGTTGCACAGAAGAAAAAGATATCCCAAAAGAAACTAAAGAAACAAAAACTTAAGGCCAGGGAATAAGCTCAATGTGAAGTAAAAGGAAATGAAAGTAAAAATACATGCATGCATGCATGCATGCATGCATACATACATGCATACATACATACATGCATACATACATACATACATACATAAAGGTTTCTGTGGTTAAGAGGGAAGGAAGAGAAAGAGAGCCAAGGGGAGTTATAAGGGATGGTGATGGGGGGTAGGGGTTTGGGAAACTATGGTCACAGCTTTTTAAAAAGGCATGTTATGAATTTACAATAATGTGTCTTGGCTAGTTGGCAAATTACTTCAAGAAAGAGATGATCTCAGAAAACATTTGCATGGTAGCCAGCAGAAAGAAAGAGAAGAAAAACTAATTCATAAATGCAGAGATCTAGTGGTTTGGAAGGAAAAGAATTTTTATGTCTCAGATACCATTTTTGAAAAATTCAAACAGTATGTATGTTATATAGATATTAAAAGTGCCCAATTAGAATCACTGTTAATAGTTTGTTACATTTGGACATTTTTATGCATATATCATTATTTGTAAATGTTAAAATACTTATGGTATCTATGAGGTTCTGCAACATTTGCCACCTAATAACTATCTCTCAGATATTGGTCCATATGTCATCCTTTTAAGCTATTAACTGTAAAGTATTCTTTAAAAAATTTTTAAAATTTAAGTTGCCTCTATTGCTAGCTATTTAATGGTTTATCAGTTACAACAATGATTAGTAAACTTATTACATATATATTTTGTATATCTGGACAAAAAATTTTGTAAAATGAATTCCTAGAAATAGAACTTCCTGATCAAAAGACTAATTAAAAATTATTTTAGTTAATGGGGGCCGGGCACGGTGGCTCGTGCTTGTAAGCTTCAGCCTATGAAGTGACTGGGGCTAGGGATCGTGGTTCGAGTCCCGCCTGGGGCCCGTAGCGAGACCTAGTCCCCAAAAAAATAGCTGGGCGTGGTGGCGTGCGCCTGTCATCCCAGCTACCTGGGATGCTGAGGCTGGGATTGCTTGAGTCTGTGGTACCCCGGGCAACGAGAGCCTGCGGTTCCACGGGCAAAAATAGTGAGACCTAGTCTCAAAAAAAAAAAAAAAAATTATTTTCGTTAATGAATGAGTTTTATTATTTTGCTCTCCAAAAAAGATTTAGCAGTTCACAATCCCACCAGTGGAAGTTATCCGTATTTTTACCTAGTGTTAAACAGTGTTTAGGGAATTGTCAGTATTTTTAATTTTTGTTAAGCTAGTAGAGTGAAAATATCTAGTATATTAAATATTTAATTGTTAGGTGGGTCATGTTTTCATGCTTACTAGTCATTTGGTTGCTTCTGTTTACATTGTTGACTAATTTTTGGCATCTTAATTTTTACCAAGGTAATACATATCAGTTGCTTTTTTTTTTCCAAATTTTAATTTTCATTTTGTAATTTTCACGCATTATTGGTTGTATTTGACATCAGTTTTAAATCAAATATTTGTACAAATCTCTTAAAAGTAAAAATAGAATTTAGAAAACAAAAACAAAACACGTGAATTCTCTGCTCAACTCTATCCCTCTTCATTGTCAGTCACAGTATTTTTAGTTGTTTTCTGATGACTTCTGTTTTTTAACATGATTATCCATACATGCAAATATATAATTACTTGCATGTGATTTTATTTTAAAATATTGTGTATTTACTATCTGCTGTAGAGATGAATGCTATTTTATACTGCTACACCTATACTCCGCTCATACAACTTCCTCCCAATTTTTAAATATTCCCTATTTACTTTTTTTTTTTTTTTTTTGAGACTGGGTCTTGCTATTTTTGCTTAGGGAACCGCACACTCACATTGCCGGGGGTACCATGGACTCAAGCAATTACCAGCCTCAGCTTCCCAGGTAACTAGGGTTACCACACCCAGCTATTTTTTTGGAACTAGGTCTTGATGTGTTGCCCTGGGCGGAACTCAACCATGATCCCCAGACCCTGCCTCGCGACTCCTTAAGCAACCGTGCCTGTACTTTTTTTTTTGAGAGGTCTCGCTGTGTTGCCCAGGATTGTCTTGAACCTGTGGACCAAGTGATCCCCAGCCTGTCTCCCAGCTAGTGGGATTACAGACGTGCACCACCATGAACGGCTTAAATATTCCCTATTTACATTAATAATAACAAATATTATTTACAGTTGACCCATCTGGTATATTTAGTCACATTTCCTTTCCTTGTTTAGGATTCTTTCAGAATGTTTCCTAGTGATTTATTAGTTAGAAATAAGCATTTTTATGTTTATGCTGTGGCATCCTTTTTTTTTTTTTTAAGAGACCAGGTCTCACTCTGTTGCCCAGGGGTAGATGCGGACTCAAGTGATTCCTACCCTAAGCCTCCCAGGTAGCTGGGATTACAGGCGTGCACCACCACACCTGGCTAGTTTGGCATCGTATTTATAGAATTAGTGCAAAATATTTTATAGACTACATTTATTAGCTATTCTTTGGACTGAGGATTCTATCCTTGCTCTTCTGTTTAGATGGCACATCTTGTTACTAATTTTTCATCCTGATCCATGTAATGTGCTGCTTCCTGTCTAGAAAGATTTTAGGTACTTTTTTTTTATAATTCCTGGGACTCTCTTACCCTTTAATTTAGGCTAAAGATGGGTTCTAGGCAGAAGAAGCAGAATAGAAACAAAGTTGGGGTGTTGATAAGGTATGCACTTCACTTTTACATAAACATAATAACACTAACTTTCATTTATAATATGCCAGGTATTTTGCTCTGAGGTAGGTCTTACTGTTTTTGCCATTATATGATCAGCAAACAGAAGCTCAAAAGTGATTAATTTAGCATCACTCACCTTATAGATTAGCAGTTAGAATTCACACCCAGCCATCTGACTCCTGTGAAAATGCTCCAGTACCCAGGGGTAATGGATGTTTGTTGTGAGATAGTCAAACAATAGACTATTAAATAGCTTATCAAATAGAGCATATAAAATAAACTATACTTAAAAATAATGGTAAAGATGAATCTTAGCAGTGTAACGTTGAGTGAAAAAAGTTCCAGAAGACAACACTATCTACAAAGCTATATATAATTAATTTTAGATGTCCCAGTTCTTGTGTTGGGTGATGGGTTTAGTATTTTGTAGTATTGGTTTAAAACAATTACCTTTAAAAGAGAAAAAATCCTGTCACATGCTTCAGTGTGGATGAACCTTTAGGACATTATGCTAATTGAAACAAGCTAGTCACATAAGTACCAACATATTAGTCTTCTACTTTATATGATTTAATTTATGTAAGGTACCTAAAGTATTCCTAGTGACAGAGAGTAGAATGGTGTTTGCCAGGGACTTAAGGATTATAGAAGTTATTATTTAATGAATATAGAGTTTTAGTTTTTACAAGAAGAAAAAGTTCTGGAAATCTTCTGCCCAACAGTATGAATATAGTTAACACTACTGCACAGTATACTTTGAAATTGCTAAGCTAGTAAATTTTATGTATTTTTTTTTTAAACCACAATTAAAAAAATCAAAGATGCTCCTGTATGGACTGATAATGAGACTTTTTATTTACTAGGGATTCTGATTTAGTCATAAATATATTTTTTACTACTTGAAGTTCAAAAATACAGTTAAAAAGGAAAGCAGTTCCCATGACAGACTTCTTACCAGATATTAAGATAAAACATAAGACAGACTAATAGAACAGAGTGAAGTTCTCAGCTTCACTTAATATACCTTAATATGGCTTAATACACAATAATGGTCAAACTACTAATCAATTAAGTGTTCATTATTGAGAAAATTTGCTCATCATATGAAAAAAATTAAAAATAGATTTCTGTATAACTTTGCATAAAAGGCTAAGATAGATTAAATATCTAATTATGGAAGGCAATGATATGAAGTTAAAAATGTGTAGCAAATAAATTAAGATTTGACACATTTGATTATATGAAAATTAAGGGTTTTTGTCCTATGATGGCAAATTTACTGAGTAACAGAATCAGGGATTAGTAATGATTAAAATTCATAATAAATTGATATCCAAGCTGAATGAACTCATGCAAATTAATAATAAAAAACAGCAGTTCCAATAGAAAAGTGGGCAAGGATATAAATAAGCAGTTTATAGGAAAGAAAATACTAAGGTCCAGCAAGCATGAGAAAAAATGCTCAGTCATTAGCAATTAGAGAAGTACACATTAAGATATCAATGATTTATCACTTTATATTTATTAGATTGGCTAGGAATTGGAAAGCAGGAATCAGCCTGTGGGTGCCTTCATGCACTCTCTATGGGTATGAGGTCAGTGGAATCTGCATCCTAAGGGACACTTGGGGGGAGTATTCATTCAAGTGTTAATTGTGGCAGTTAATTGAGTTGGAGACAATCTGGTATCTTTCTCTGAGTCAGTTGGTAACTGGTAGGTGCATACCATCATTCTGTGGTGTAATTAAAACAACACAATAGGTGTATCCAAACAAGGTGTGTGAATCTTAATTGCTTGTTTCCGAGTGGGAAAAATAACAAAGATACACAATACAATGCTAATTAATAAGTCAAAAAATTACTTTGACAAAAAAATAGTTTTAAGAATAGACAAAAAGCAGAATACTATAATTATATTATGTCTACTGGGTGAAGAATGGGACTAAAAAAATCAAAATAGCCTTGCAGTGAATGTTGTGTAAAAGACAGGCACTTTTGGGGCAGTAGAAACATGAACTATTTGAGATTAGCAGCAAAACTTCCCAAAAATGCTTCTTATGTCATGCCAAAAAATGATGGAATTAAATGATAAGGCTTTTGTTCTCTGAAACTAAAAGAAATTTACTGTTTTTCTTTAATGCTGATTGGTGGCCCAATCTTTCTGTGGGCACCATGACTACTGAGTGAAAAGACACTAACTCTGTTCTTCTAGATCCAGTTTCTTAATAGGAGGCTATTAACATTTTGGGCCACATCATTCTTTGTTTTATTTCGTTTGGGGAGGGAGGCAGTAATAGTGTGCACTGTCTGGTATATAGCAGCAACAGCATCCTTGACCTCTGCTCACTAGAGGTGTCAGTAGCACTCCTCCCCCAATTATGACAACCAAAACAGTTTCCAGGCAATGCCAAACATAGCTGGGGGAACAAAAGCATCCCTGATGAGAAACACTGCCCTATACTCCAAGACCTAGAGTAAGCCTACCAATGAACCTGATTATGAACGAGTATGTCAACCTGCTGGTTTCACTGTGAAAGTATCAAACTTCCCTCTTTCACGTAGGAATTGAAGCCCAACCTTCATCTTAAAAGAAGAGAAACTTAGTCTAAATTAACTAATAGAACAAGAGATTGTTTTTTGTACTAAATTTGAGATGCTATTTTTAATAGCAGTAAATTTTTATGGTTTCAATGTGTTGATAAAAAGAATATTTTCATTTACCATCACATTAGAACTTTACAGCAGCTTTATTAAGATAGGAGTTGATCTTTTTTTTTTTTTTTTTTTTTTTTTTTTTTTTTTT